>UELW01000167.1:2538239-2602276 GCA_900490495.1 Danionella dracula
CTTTTTGAGGTTTTTGCACAAATATCTGTCTTCTTGTCAATTTTGGGAAAATGGGTTTTTATTAGTAAAGTTGCAGCTTGGTCATTTACATAGTGCTACAAATTTCATTCGCCTGCGATAACCTGGTTGCGCCAACAGCTACACAAAACCGCTTCAGTGGCGCTATTATACAAGCGCCACCCAAAGGCCGTTTGACGAACTGCCTGAGTTTGAATAACTTTTCATCCAATGCGTACGACAAACCACACCATTATCAGCTGGATCGGATTTCACTAGGAGGAGTTCGTCAAAGTATGAAGTCTGTGTTTTTACATAAAACCTAAAATATCGGTTTTTCCGTTTCTACAGTTTCAAAAAACCGATCCCCAATTTACTTTCTTGTAGGTCTTAAGGTCCTACAAGCATGCGAACAAGATTTTTAAGTGTGTATGCAAATACACTGCCGTGAATAGAAGCGAAAAAAATATCAAAAAACACGCTTTTAATGCTGCACTAGGTGGCGCTATGACGGTCGGATGAGTTCGTTGTCTACGCCTGTTTTCGAGCTTGGACTATACGATGAGATGAGACACGTTTGGACGGATCGGATATTCTATGCCAGAGTTATAACAACCTTCCTGTTTCCCCAAATCGAAATTTTGACCTTGGCTGCGACCCGACCAATACTTGATATAGGTTGAAAAAAAGTTTATATTTTAAGGGTCCGTTATGCTGTATGATGATACTCAAAGAAGTTGGAAGATGTTTTTTAGATGTAAAATCTGTGGGAGGAGTCGTTCAAAGGGTTGGAAGAGCAAAACGGCCATTTTTAGAGGTTTTTGCGAAAAAAACCGAATTCCAGTCGATTTTAGAAACAGGGATTACATTAGTAAAAGTTGGGGCTTGGTACTTTACACATGTGCTACCAAATTTCATTCGCTGATGACAACTGCTGGAGCAACAGCCTTTAAAAAAACAAGCCTAACAAATAGTAACCGGTTTTAGCTCTTATTACTCCCCCCACTTTCCCCCTCGTGCCCGGGGGGGTCCGTAGTCTCTCGAAACAACGAGACATCCCCTACCCACCACGGGTTGAGATGTACAGCACCCAATTTTTGTGAGCGCCAGTCACGGATGCATGCCTTTAGTTCAACCTGCCGACAAGGTTAATCATGGCAGCTTGTTTTTGTTGATAGGGCGAAAAGTAGAAAGGAGGATAAAGTCAAAATAGTTGTAAAGTCGTTTTGTGCTCACAATTTTGGAAGGGTTGAATACTTATGCTGTGATGTGGCGCCAATCCAAAGAAAATGGACCCGTATTCTGAGCTTTTGATAACTTTTTTCCCTAATGCGTTATGAGTAACAACACCAATTTTCAGCTTCTCGGAAATTTCGCCTAGGAGGAGTTCGTCAAAGTGTGAAACAAGCAAAAATGCACCCACTTTTTTAGGTTTTGCAAATATCTGTTTCCCGTCGATTTTGCGCAAACGGGGTTTTTATGGTAAAAGTTGCAGCCTTGGTCATGTACATAGTGCTACAAAATTTCATTCGCCCACGAAACATTGTTGCGCCAAGCTACAAAACCGCTTCAGGTGGCGCTACAGAGCACGCCCCCAAAGGCCGTTCGACGAACTGCTGCGTTTTGATAACTTTTCTCCCAAATGCCTTACGGGACTAACTACACCACAATTATCAGCTGGATCGGCCATTTCGCCTAGGAGGGTTAGTCAAAGTATTAAGTCTGTGTTTTTTACAGACAACCTAAAGATCCGTTTTTCCGTCTAGTTTTTTCAAAACTCGACCCAATTTACTTTTTTGTAGGTCTTAACGGTCCTACACGATGCGACAAGTTTAAGTGTGCATGGAAGACAAATGGTGAAATAGAAGGGTGAAAACTATGAAAACAGGCTTTTAATGCTCGCCACTAGGTGGACGCATGGCGGATGTCGTTCGTCGTAGACCATCTGTTCTCAGGTTGGACACGATGAGATGAAACCAAGTTTGAGCCGGATCGGATATTATTTCTATGCCCGAGTTATAACAACTTCCATGTTCGAGTCGAAATTTGGAACATGCCCGCCGCCACGACCACCATACTTTATGATAGTCGATCAAGCTTCTCAATATTCCAATTGCCGTTCGTATGCCCTTATGATGATACTCAAGGTAGTTTGGAGATGTTTGGATGTATAAAGTCTGTTGAGAGTAGTCGTCAAAAAAGTTTGTAGAACGGAGCAAACGCCCTTTTTAGGGTTTTTGCAAATTAACTAACTCACATGTCTATTTTGGAAATAGACTTTCATTAGTAAAAGTTACACCTTGGGTATTTACACATGTTTTGGTGCTTGTTACCAAATTTCATCCGCTACGACAAATGGATGATCAAAGCGTAAACAACGCGGTAGGTGAGCTTATAGAGCCATTTTCGAAATCAGTTTTGGGACCAAATTTTATGAAATTTTCACCGGGTCTGATGCGGGTTCTGCAAATTTGTGACTTTACTATATGTTCAGGATACGAAAAGTGCCCGCAATGATTCCCGGACTAATAATAATAAAATTAAAGCTGCAAAGCAGAGAGGGGGAGGCGAAATAGCACGATGAATTAAGACGGGAGTTCCAAAGATGCAGCACACCCTGGGTCTACGTTTTTTTTGTCATGTACATAAGTTAAATTTGTAAGGATATACAGCAACAAATACATTAATTTCACATCGGAATTATACGAGCCAGCAGGAGGAGAGGCGCTATGAGTGATTCATCAAGTAAGCATATACTTGTTTGAGGGGTGGTGTAGCTCATCAAGTCCATACATTTTGTTGAAAATTCATGCTATGACAACAGCCTATTTTAACACATTTCAGAAAAGGCCTCAGGTGGGCGCTTAACAGTTCTCATGCCATGAGATATTATTCCGATTTAGATTACCAGCTCATAATGCAAATTTTGTCATGTACATTTAGTTAAATATGTAAGATATATAGCAAACAATACGGTAGGATCCCTTGGAAATTCATACCAGCACCAGCAGGAGAGCGCTATGAATGAGGGTATCATCAGACTAGTAAGCATACTCTATTTGTTCTGAGGAAGGATAGCTCACTCATCATGCCATACATTTTTTACATTCACTGCCTATATGGACAACAGCTAGTTTAAACACATTTCAGAAAGCCTCAAAGGTTGGAGACTGAGAAAAGAGAATGAAATATGAGACATATTTTTCAATTTAGAATTGCCAGCTATTCAGCAAATTTGTTGTCTATGTACATTGAGTAAACTTTTGTAAAGAGATACAGCAACAAATACAGTAGGTCCCTTGGGAAAATTCATACAGCCAGCAGGCGGCGCTATGAGTGGATCCTCAAGTCAGCATATCTAATTGTTCTGAGGGGTGAGTTAGTCATATTCCGTACATTTGACATTGATTGGATAAGTATCATTTTATCCCCATACATTTGAGAAAGAAAGCCAAATCGAAGCGGCCCGGTATTGAAAAAGCAAAGGGACAGTATGCGTACGAACTCTGCGTTTTCTGATCAACTTTGGTCCACTGTCTGAAGAGTCACAGACAAATTTTCAGGACTCGATCTGGCAATTTTTCTAGGAGAGTGCGTTAAAATGCGGAGATGAGCTGTTTTCGCCATACTACGGTGCGCTGCAGCGCTGTCGTCCAAAGTAAAGTTGTACAACCGTGTCAGATACTATTATTGAGGATGTGAGGTTTAGCCGAATTTGGTTGTTGGGGTTTCTAACATGTTTAGGGTGTCAAAACAGCTAAAAATCTATTTTAGTAAACATTTCAGGGGGCGCTGTAAGCTACTTTTAGAGCGGGTGACCCCAGTGTGGCCCCATCATTTTATTCAGCTTGCAAAGCCTCATCAGTCAGGCCGTTTCGTGGAAAACGGAATAAACTAGAAGGAGATATACTCAAAAATATGTCAATTTTCGGCACATTTTTGAATGGTGAAATTCGTGGGGGCGCCACCCAAGACCCGTCTTACAACCTGACACTGCGCTTTGATAACTTTTTCATCCAAAATGTCTCCCGAGTAACCACACCAATTTTCAGCTCGATTCTGCAATTTCCTAGGAGGAGTTCGTCAAAGTGCAAGATGATTGTTTTTCAAAAATTGGTTGGGGGGTGAGGAAAAAGAGGGCAAGCCAAGGAATGGTAAAGAGGGGAGAGGAAAAAAAAGGTCAGAAACGACGATTTGTAACTGGGAGAGGTGGTACATATGTGATGCCGATTTTCGTGACTGTAGGTCGTCGAACCGGACCCCGATTGTCAGGGTTTGTTGGCGCTGAAGAGCCATGTTTTAGCTTTACGATCACGCCGACGTGTCGATAGCACTTGCCACGAGCTTTAAATTATGCCGATTGTGGGAGTTTTCGGCACGTCTAGCATGGTGAAATTTGCGATTTGGAAGTGTTGGAAGCGGAAGAATAATAATAAAATTAAAGAAACGACAGAACAGTAGAAGAAACAAGAGAACCACAAAAACGAGGGAGGAGAAACGTTCTCTAACCCAACCGAAGGATTCTCATAAGAGCGGAAGCCACACTCTACTCCCTCCTTTCCGAAACACCACCCCCCCGCCCCACCGACCTCGCACCCTACTATACTACTACTCCCCCTAACCCGCCTGTCACTCTCTCTCCCTAGCCCTCTAGCCTCACGCTCTTTACTTCAACACACCACTCCAGCCCCCTCCCATTCACTCATCCTCCCACCACACCCTACCTCCCCCTCTACCCCCTCCGGATAGAGGCCCTAATAAAAAAAAAAAAAAAAAAAAAAAAAAAAAAAAGTCTGAGGAAAAACAATATGGTTCTTGCACCTTCGGTCGTCGACCCCTAATAATAAATAAAATAATAATCATCATAAAAAAAAAAAAAAAAAAAAAAAGTCTCGAGGAAAACACTAGGGTTATTGACCTTCGGTGTTCTCGACCCAAAATAAGTTAAGCTGCAGCAGCGATTGGAAGGGGTCCTCGCCGATGCAGTCCGCCGGAGCGAAAAGCGACCGTCCTCCGGCCTTTTCGAGTTTTTTGTTTACCTTGAACAATTTTCGGTGGGCTTTCTTAACATGTTCAGATGGGTCAAACAGCTAAAACGAGAGATTTTGGTTACTTTAATGGGGCAAGTAAGGAGCGATCTGTAGAGCCATTTTTAGAGCAGCAGCACAGGTGATGCATGTTACTTTAGTTGAGCCTGTTAAGAGCTATCATACAGGCTGTTTTTGTTGATAGTGGATTATCTGTGAAAATAGATACAGACACAAATATGTACATTTTTCCACAATTTTGAAGGGTGGTGAACTTTGCTATGGACCACCCAAGACCATTTGACGTCTTCTAGCTTTTGAAACTTTTTTCCTAAGTGTTTGAGTAGTATAATCACACCAATTTTCAGGCATTTGTTGACATTCCCTAATAGAGAGGATGTCGCAAAGTTTTACAACGAGGGAATAGCGCCACTTTTTGTAGGTTTTTGCAAGAATATTATGTTCCTGTCAGATTTTGGAACAGGGTTATAGTCAGGAAAGTTTGCAGCTTGGTCATTTAACATTTTTTTTTTTTTTATGTGTAGCCAATTTTCATTCGCCTACGCACAATCTGTTCCGCACAGCTACCAAAAGAACGCTTCATGGTGGCGCTATAGAGCGCCACCGCTCAAGGCCGCTTCGAACTGTACTAGCGTTTGATAATTTTCTTCATCTCCAATTGCCTTATAACCAATCCACACCATTATCAGCTGAATCGGACATTTCCCTAGGGAGGAGTTCGTAAAGTAGAATCTTTGTGTGTACATAAAACAAAAAGACGGTTTTCCTTGTTTCAAACTCGACCCCAATAACTTTTTTGTAGGTCTTATATCTACACGTATGCGACAAGTTTAAAGTTTATGCCAATACAGTGCCTGAAATGAAGGTAAACTATTAAAAAACAGCGCTTTCAATGGTCGCCACTAGGTGGCTCTATGGACGGATATGTTGGTTCGTCCTGGTACGCCTTGTTTCCGGGCTTGGACCAACGCATGAGAATGAACAAAGTTTGAGACGGATCGGATATTCTATGCACCGAGTTATAACAAACTTCTGTTTCATCAATACGAAAGTTTTGAGCTTGGCTGGGACCAGACCACATACTTCCGATGATAGCTGAAAAAAAGTTCTAATTTTAAGGTTCCGTATGCGTATGATGATACTCAAGAAGTTCGGAGATGTTTTAGGAAGAAAAAATCTTGGGAGGAGTTGTCAATGTTGGAACGAGGCAAAACCCATTTTTGAGTTTTTGCGAAATTAATTTCTAAATTCCGTTGATTTTTAGAAACAAGGGATTATTAGTAACATAGTTGGCTAAATGTCAAACTTTAACATGTGTACCCAAATTTCATATCGCTTACGACAAACTGCTATGAGCAACAGCTTTTACAAACCAGCTCAAGCGAGTGTTTTTGGTCCATATAGTGGGGGCGCTGTACAGGCAATTTTTGGTAGCGCAGTCACAGTGATGCCATATCCTTTTGTTTCAACCCGGAAAGGTATAATCATGGCAGGCTGTTTTGTGATAGTGGATACCTAGAATCGGAGGTATAAAAGTCCAAATATATGAAATTGTTTGTTTGCCAATTTTGGAAGGGATGAACTTTTGCTGGGGCTCACACCAAAAAATTTGAGTACTTCTTGCTTTTGAATAACCTTTTTTCCTAATGGGTTTATGTAGTAACAAACACCATTTTAGCTTCAATTCGGACTTTTCCCTAGGAGAGTTCGTCCAAAGTTTGAAAGAGTGGAAAAATGCACACTTTTTAGGTTTTGCGAAACTCTGTCTTCTGTCAATTTTGGAGCGAAGAACGGGTTTTTACTTAGTAAAACAGTTGCAGCTTGGCGATTTTACATATGGTACCAAATTTCATTCGCCTACGATAACCTGGTTGCAGCAACAGCTACAAAACCGCTTCAGGGTGGACGTTATAGAGCGCCACCAAAGCCCGTTGACGAACTGCCTGCGTTTTTGATAACTTTTTCATCCCAAATGCATTACGTAATACATAAACACCAATTACCGCTGGGATCGGACATTTCGCTAGGAGGACGTTCGTACAAGTATGAACGCTGCGTTTTTTACATAAAACTAAAATATCCGGTTTTTCCGTCCAGTTTTCAAAACTCGACCCAATTTACTGATTTTTTGTAGGTCTTAAGGTCCTACCACCTGAGACAAGTTTTTAAGTGGCATCGCATACACTGGCTGAAATAGAAGGGTTTAACAACTATGAAAACAAGCTTTTTAATGCTTGCCACTAGGTGGGCGCTACTATGTCAGGATGGTCGTTCGTGTCACTCGCCTTCTCAGGCTGGACTCGATGAGAATGAAACAAGTTTTGAGCCGGGATCGGATATTCTATGGCCCGATTATAACAACTCTGTTTCGAGTCGAAATTTGACATTGGTCCCCGCCGCCACGACCCATATTTATGATTAGTCGAACAGCTTCCTCAATATCAATTGGCCGTATGCTTATGATGATACGCAAGAAGTTTGGAGATGTTTGGATATATAAAGTCTGTGAGTAGTAGTTCGTCAAAAAGTTAGCGAGCCAAAAGCCCTTTTTTGAAGTTTTTGCGAAATAAACTGACTTCCTGTCTATTTTGGAAATAGCACTTTCCATTAGTAAAGTTACACCTTGGGTAATTTACACATTGTACCAAAGTTCAATTCCGCCTACGACACAACTGGATGATCAAAAGCTGTAAAAACGCGTGTAGTGGCTATATAGCCATTTTTTAGAAATCAGTTTTTGGGACCAAAATTTTACGAAATTTTCAACGGTCTGATGCTTGGCAAAAAATCGGTGACTTTTCATACTATGTTCAGGGTACGCGAAAAAGTGCCCGCAATGATTGCCCGGAATAATATAAATAAATAATAAAAAAAAAAAAAAAAAAAAAAAGTCCAAAAAAAAAAAAAAAAAAAAAAAAAAAAAAAAAAAAAAAAAAAAAAAAAAAAAAAAAAAAAAAAAAAAAAAGTCTCGAGGAAAACAATAGGGGTTTCTTGCACCTTCGGGTGCTCGACCCTAATGAAAAGCCTGCAAGCAGCGACTTGGAAGGGAGCTCGCACGATGCATCCGCCGGACGCGAAAAGCACGCCTCCCGGCATTTTCGAGTTTTTTTGACCTAGTCTAGAACAAATTTTGGTTGGCTTTCTAAACAGGTTCAAGGGTCAAAACCGCTCTAAAACGAAGATTTAGGTCGCATTAAGGCGGCAGTAAAGTAAGGAGGCGTGGTAGAGCCATTTTTGGAGCGCAGCACAGTGAGCAATAGGTTTGTTTGAGGCTGTAAGGCTAATCTACAAGGCGTTTTTGTTGATAGTGGAGAATCTTGAAAAGAAGATACAGACCCTAATATGTAATTTTTTTCCACAAAAAAAACTTTGGAGGATGAATTTGCTGTGAGGCACCCCCACCCCAAGCCCATTTGAGTACTTTTTCTTAGTTTTTGATAACCTTGTTTCCTTAATTGTTGTATGGTAAACCACCACCCAATTTCAGCTTGATTAGACATTTCGCCTAGGAGGAGTTTGCCAAAGTTTTTAAAACGAGGCAAAAACGCAAACTTTTGAGGTTTTTGCAAAATATCTGTCTCCCTTCAATTTGGAAACAGGGTTTTTAATAGTAAAAGGGCAGCTTGGTCATTTACATATGTGTACCAAATTTCATTCGCCACGATAACTGCTTGATTGCGCACACAGCTAAAAACCGCTTCAGGTGCGCTCTAATAAGCGCCACCAAAGGCCGTTTGGAAGAACTGATGCGTTTTTTTTGATAACTTTTCATCCCAATGCCTTATCATGACAAAACCACACCAATTATCCAGCTGGATCGGACATTCAATAGGAGGACCGCTTCGTCATAAGTAGGAAGTCTGTGTGTTTGAACATAAAACCAAAAATATTCCGGTGTTCGTCCAGTTTCAAAACTCGACCTAATTTACTTTTTTGTAGGTCTTAAGTCCTAACGCATGTAACAAAGTTTTAAGTGTGTATGCACTACACTGCTGAAATAGAAGGGTAAAGCTATAAAAAACAGCTTTCAATGCTCGCCACTAGGTGGTCTATGACGGAGATGTTCGTTGTTGTACGCCTGTTCCGGGCTGGGACTACGATGAGAAGAACAGTTGAGACGGATTCGGAAATTCTATGCCGAGTTATAACAACCTTTCTGTTTCAAATCGAAATTTGACCTTCGCCTGCGACCATTGACCACCTACGTTATGATAGCTGAAAAAAAAGTTCAAATTTTAAGTTCGTATGCCTATGATGATTACTCAAGAAGTTTGAGATGGTTTAGATAAAATCTGTGGGAGGAGTGTCAAAGTGGGTGGAACGAGGCACAAAATGCCAATTTTTAGAGGTTTTTGCGAAATAAAACTCAATTCCGGTTGATTTTAGAAAAAGGGATTAGATTAGTAAAAGTTTGCAGCTTGCGTACTTATTTACCTGGTACCAAATTCATTCGCTTACGACAAAATGCATTGAGCAACAGCTTTTAAATACAGCTAAAGCGAATTTGTTTTTGGTTACATATAAGGGGGCGTGTACAGCCCATTTTTGGAGCAAAGTCACAGATGATGCATATCCTTTGTTCAACCGACCCCCACCAAAGGGTTAATCATGGCAGGCTGTTTTTGTTTTTTGGGGGAATAGTGGATAACCTAGAACGGAGATAAAGTCCAAAAAATATGTAAAGTGTTTATGCCGCAATGTTGAAGGTTTTGACTTTGCTCGGTGGCCGCCACCCAAAGACCATTGACGTTACTTTCTTAGCTTTTGATAACTTTTTTGCTCTAATGCGTTTGAGTAACAACACCAATTTCAGCTCATCGGACATTTCGCCCTAGGAGGAGGTTCTCAAGGTTTGAAACAAGCGAAGATAAATGAACACTTTTTAGGTTTTTGCGAAAGTATTCGAATTTCTGTAGATTGGAAAACAGGGTTTTTTTAATAGTAACAAGTTGCAGCTTGGTCATTTACATATGTGTACCAAATTCATTCGCCTACGAAACCTGATTGCCGGAAACAGCTACAAAACCGCCTTCACGGGTGGCCGCTACTAGAGCGCCACCCAAAGGCAGTTGACGAACTTGCTGCAAATTTGATAATTTAATCCCAAAATGCCTTATGACTAACTAACCAATTATCAGCTGGATCGGACAGTCGCCTAGGAGGAGTTTGTAAAAGCTATGAAGACTGTATTTTTTACATAAAAACCTAAAATTATCCGGTTTTCCGTCCCGTTTCAAAATCGACCCCCAATTTACTTTTTGTAGGCTTAAGGTCCTACACTCATGCGACAAGTTTAAGTGTGCAAGCAAAGACACTGCTGAAATTAGAGGGTTTTTAAAACGGTATGAAAAAACAGGCTTTTAATGCTCGCCACTAGGGGGGGCGGCTATGGAGGATGTTAGTTCGTTGTCATACGCCTGTTCTCAGGCTTGGACTACGATGGAGAATGAAACAATTTGAGCAGGATCGGATATTTATGCCCGAGTTTATAACAACTTCTGTTCGAGTCGAAATTGGACATTGTCCCGCGCCCCGAACACATACGTTATGATAGCCGAACAAGCTTTCTTCAATATCAATTGACGATGCCTTATGATGATACTCAAGAAGTTGGAGATGTTTGGATTAAAGTTTGTGAGGAGTAGTTCGTCAAAAGTAGAACGAGCAAAACGCCCTTTTTTAGAGGTTTTTGCGAAAATACTGACGCCTGCTTATGTTGGAAATAGACTTTCATAGAAAAGTACACCTTGGTACTTGACACATGCGTACCAAACTCATCCGCGACGACAAAATGGATGATCAAAAGCTGTAAAAAACGGTGTTTTAGGTGGCGCTATAGAGCCATTTAGAAATCAGTTTTGGGAACAAAATTTACGAAATTTTCACCGGGTCTTGAGCGTGTGCAAAAAATCGGTGACTTTTCATATATGTTTCAGTACCGAAAGTGCCCGCAATATTGATTCCGGAAATAATAATAATATAATAATTAAAGCTGCAGTAGCAGCGATGGGCGGGCCCTCGCACGACGCATCCGCACTAGCCAAAGCTGCCACCCCTGGTCTTTCATTTTTCCCCCATTTGTTCTTTACTGCCTATTGACAAAGCATTTTAACCACATTTCATAAAGCTCTAGGTGGTGCTATAACAGTCTCTGCCATAAGCATATTATTTCATTTAGAATTACCAGCTCATCATGCAAAGTTTTTTCAACATTGTAAGAGATACAGCAACAAAATACATTATATTTCCTTGGAATTCATCAGACAGAAGGGAGCGTATGAGTGTATCATCAAAGTAAGCATATCTACTTGTTCGAGGGGTAGGTAGGTAAGCTCATCTTCCATAATTTTTTTACATCACTTGCCTAACGGACAACAGATATTTTAAAACCATTTCATTTAAAGCCTCAGGTGGCGCGATAACAGTTCATGCCCTGAGCAATTAATTCAATTAGACATACCAGCTCATCATGCAAATTTTTTGTCATGTACATTGAGTTAAATATGTAAGAGATACCAGCAACAAATACTTAGGATCCCTTGGAATTCTACAGCCAGAAGGAGGCGCTATGAGGTATCATTCAAGGTAAGCATATCTACTTGTTCTGAGGGTGAGCTCATCATTTCATAAAATTGTTGACATTGATTGGATGAAGCGATGTGGAGAGGTACAGTAAAAGTACCATTATCCCCATACATTGAGAAAGCTCCAAATTCGAGAGCGGTGGGGGTTGCCACAGAAAGACGTGAGACGAAACTTCTCGTTTTGATAACTTTTGTCCATACTGTCTAAGAGTCACCAGACAAATTCAGCTCGAATCTGGCAATTTTCCTAGGAGGAGTTCGTTAAAGCGAGATGAGCTTTTTTCGCATACTAGGTGGCGCTGCAGCGCTGTCTCCAAAGTAAAGTTGGAGAAACAGTGTCAGATACTCTATTTATTGAGGCTGAGGTTTAGACGAAATTTGGTGGGGTTTCTAACATGTTTGGGGTGGCAAACCAGCTAAAACATCTATTTAGTAAAAATTCAGGGGGCGGTAGAGCTAATCTTAGACGGTGTCACATTGCGGCCTATCATTTTATTCAGCCTTCCAAGCTCATCATGTAGGCCGGGTTTCGTGGACAAACGGATATAATTAAACTAGAACGGAGATATATCAAAAATATGTCAATTTTCGGCACCTTTTTGAATGGTGAATGAAATCGTGGGGGCGCTACCCAAGACGTTTTACAAAACTGCCTGAGCTGTGATAAACTTTTAATCCAAAATTGTCTTCCCGGAGTAACCACACCAATTTCAGCTCCATCTGGCAATTTTCCTAGAGGAGTCGTCAAAGTTGCAAGATGATTGTTTTTCAAAATTGTGGGTTTTTTTTTCAAAATGGGCCGACTTCCTGTACGATTGGCGAAAAACCTGTAAGTGACTGTTCTACTTGGCAAGAGGGTGGTACATATGTGTGCCGATTTTCGTCTTTTTTTTTTCCGTGACTGTAGGTCGAACCGGACTCCGATCTTTCCAGGGGGCGCTGAAGCAGCCATTTTTATGCCTACGATCACGCCGACTGTTGTCAGATCGCAATTCCACGAGCTTAATTTATTTGCCGATTTTGTGAGTTTGCGAGCACGTCTAGATGGTTAAAATTGCGATTTAGAAGCGGAAGAACGAATTAATAATAATAATAATAATCCTAACAGATAACAATAGGCTTCGCTCCGCACAGCTGGCGCTGGCTGTGTCGGGCCATAATTAAAGCTGCAAGCAGCGATGGAAGGGGTCTCGCACGATGCCATCCGCCGCGGGCGAAAGCCCCGCCCCGGCCTTTTTCGAGTTTTTGACCTGAACAAATTTGGTCGGCTTTCTAACATGTTCAATGGGTCAAAACAGCTAAAACGAAGATTTTGGTAGCATTTAAGGAGGGGCAGTAAGGAGGCACTGTAGAGCCAATTTTTGGAGGCGCAGTCACAGTGATGCATAATGCTTGTGTTGAAGCCTGTTAAGGCTAATCATACCAGGCTGTTTTGGTGATAGTTGGATTATCTTGAAAGAGAAACAGATACATAATAGTAAAATTTTGTCCACAATTTTGAAGGGTGACTTTGCTGTGGCACCACCCAAGACCATTTGACGTTACTTCTTAGCTTTTGATAACTTTTTTTCCTAATGTGTATGAGTAACCACACCATTTCAGCTTGATTAGACATTTCGCCTAGAGGAGTGCCAAAGTTTTAAAACGAGCGAAACGCACACTTTTGAGGTTTTGCAAAATATCTGTCTTCCGTCAATTTGGAAAATGGGTTTTTATAGTAAAGTGCAGCTGTCATTTACATATGTGTACCAAATTTATTCGCATACGATAACCTGGTTGCGCAACAGCTACAAAACCGCTTCAGGTGGGATATAAAGCGGCCACCCAAAGGCCGTTTGAGAACTGCTGCGTTTTTGATAACTTTCATCCCAAATGTCCTTACGACAAACCACACCAATTATCAGCTGGATCGGCATTTCACCTAGGAGGAGTTCGTACAAGTAGAAGTCGGTGTTTTTCATAAAACCAAAATATCCGGTTTTCCGTCCAGTTTTCAAAACTCGACCCAATTACTTTTTTGTAGGTTTAAGGTCCTAACGCATCGACAAAGTTTAAGTGTGTATGCAATACGCTGCTGAAATAGAAGGGTAAAACTATAAAAAACAAGCTTCAATGCTGGCCCCTAGGTGGGCTATGGACAGATTATGTTCGTTTTGACGCCTGTTTTTTGGGCTTGGACTACGTGAGAAGAAACAGTTTGAACGGATCGGAATTCATATGCCCGAGGTATAACACACTTTCTGTTCAATCGAAATTTTGACCCTTGGCTGCGAACCATGACCACATACTGTATGATAGCTGAAAAAAAGTTCAAAATTTTAAGGTTAAGTATGCCTATGATGATACTCCAGACGTTGAGTGTTTAGAATAAAATTCTGTGGGGAGGAGTTTGTCAAGTGTGGAACACAAGCAAAAGCCAATTTTTAGAGGTTTTGCGAAATAACTCATTCGTTGTTTTAGAAAAAGGGATGATATTAGTAAAAGTTGCAGCTGGTACTTTACACATGGTACAAATTTCTTCGGCGTTTACGGACAAACTGCTGAGCAACAGCTTAAAATAAAGTAAAGCGATGTTTTTGGTCAATATAAGGGGGCGGCGCTGTACAGCCCAATTTTGGAGCGCTGTCACAGTGATGCAATCCTTTGTCTTCTTCAATGACAAGGTTAATCATGGCAGGCGGTTTTGTTGTGATAGTGGAAAACTAGAACGGAGATAACGTCCCAAAATATGTAAATGTGTTTGAGCAATTTTGAAGGTGAACTTTGCTTGTGGCGCACCAAACAGACCATGGACGTACTTCTTCGCTTTGAGAACTTTTTCTCTAATGTGTTATGAGTAACAACACAATTTTCAGCTTCATCGGACATTTCGCCTAGGAGGTTCGTCAAAAGTTTGAAACGAGCGAAAAAATGCACACTTTTTAGGTGTTTGGGCTGAAATATTCGTCTTCCTGTAGATTTTGGAAACAGGGTTTTTTATAGTAAAAGTTGCAGCGTGGGTCATTTATATGTGTAACAAATTTCTTAGGCCTACGATAACCTGATTGAGCAACAGTACAAAACCGCTTCAGGTGGAGCAATAGCCGGCCACCCAAGGCCGTTTGCCAACTGCTGAATTTTGATAACTTTTCATTCCAAATTGCCTTACGGACTAACTACACCAATTATCAGCTGGATCGGACCATTCGCCTAGCCCTAGGGAGGAGTTCGTCAAAGTATGAAGACTGGATTTTTTCATAAACCAAATTTATCCGTTTTCGTCCAGTTTCAAACTCGACCCAAATTTACTTTTTTGTAGGTCTTAACGTACTACACGCATGCGACCAAGTTTTAAGTGTGCACGCAATACAATGGGCTGAAATAAGAAATAGAAGGGTTAAAAACTATGGAAAACAGGCTTTTAATGCCTCGCCACTAGGTGGCGCTATGGCGGAGTCGTTCGTGTCATACGATGTCTCAGGCTTGGGACTACGAGAGAATGAAACAATTTGAGCCGGACGGATTATCTATGACCGAGTTATAACAACTTCCTGTTTCGACGTCGAAATTGGACCATTGGCCCGCCGCCACGCCAAATTACTTATGATAGACGAACAAGTCTCAATATCAATGCCGTAGCCTTATGATGATACTCAGACGTTTGGAGGAGCTGTTTGGGAGAAAGTCTGTGAGAGTAGTTCGTCAAAAAAGTAGAGCGAGCAAAAACGACCCTTTTTTAGAGGGTTTTTTGCGAAATAACTGACGTCCGTCTATTTTGGAAATAGACGTTCAATTAGTAAAAAGTTACACTTGTAATTTACACATGCGTACCAAATTCATCCGCCTACGAACAAACTGGCATGATCAACAGCTTGTAAAAAAAACGCAGTTTAGGTGGCGCTATAGAGCCATTTTTTAGAAATCAGTTTTGGACCAAAATTGTACGAAAATTTTTCACCGGGTCTGATGCGTGTGCAAAAATCGGTGACTTTTCATATATGTTCAGGTACCGAAAAGTGGCCCGCAATGATTCCCGGAATATAACGGAATAATAATAATAATACAAAATAATAATAATAATAAAAAAAAAAAAAAAAAAAAAAGGCCTCGAGGAAAAACAATAGGGTTCTTGCAAACCTTCGCGTGATCGACCCTAATAATAATAAAATATAATATAATATATAATAAAAAAAAAAAAAAAAAAAAAGTCGCAGGAAAACAAAGGCGTCTTGCACCTCGGTGCTCGACCCCTAACTAAGCTCAAGACAGCGATGGGAAGGGGGTCTCGCCACGATGAGTTCCGCCGGAGCGAAGGCACCGCCTACCGGACCTTTTGAGTTTTTGCAACGTCGAAACTAAATTTCGGTGGGCTTCTAACAGGTTTCAATGGTCAAAACAGCTAAAAAGAAGATTTTGGTTACATTTAAAGAGGGCAGTAAGGAGGCGCTGTAGAGCCCAATTTTTGGAGCGCAGTCACAGTTGATGCAGTGCTTTAGTTGAGCCGCTAAAGGCTAATCATACCAGGCTGTTTTTGTGATAGGGATTGTCTTGAAAATTAGATACAGACCAAAAAGGACATTTTTCTCGACAGCATTTTGAGGGTAACGTTGCTATGGCACCATCCCAAGACCATTTGACGTACTTCTTAGCTTTTGTAACTTTTTTCCCTAACGTGTATGAGTAACCACACCAATTTTTAGCTTGTTCGAACATCGCCGAGGAGGAGTTCGTCAAAGTTTGAAACGCGGGAATACGCACCACTTTTTTAGGTTTTTGCAGAATATTCGTTCGTCATTAGATTTTGGAAACAGGGTTATATTAGGAAAAGTCGGCAGCTTGGTCATTTACATAGTGTGCCAAGTTTATTCGCCTACGACAATCTGTTTGCGCAATAGCTAAAAAACAGCTTCAGGTGGCGCTATTAGCGCGCCAATCCTCAGGCCGCTTGACGTATGTTCTGAGCTTTTGATTAATTTTTTCTCTCATGGCATACGATATCCACACCAGTTTTCAGGCTGAACGGACATTTCCCCTAGGAGGAGTTCGTCATCAAAGTATGGAAGTCTATTATTTTTTGTACTCAAAACCTAAATATCCGGTTTTCCGTTCGGTTTTCGAAACTCGCCCCAATGACTTTTTTGTAGGTCTTATAGTCCTACTGTATGCGACAAGTTCTAAGTGTGTATGCAAGACAGTGCCTGAAAATAACATAGAAGCGTAAAAACTATCAAAAAACACGCTTTTAATGCTCGCACTAGGTGGCGCTATGAAGGATGATGTTGTTGTTTCTTACGCCTGTTTTCGGGCTGGATACGATGAGAATGACACCACGTTTGAACGGATCGGATTTCTATGCCCGAGTTATAACAACTTCCGTTCAATCGAAATTTTGACCCTTGGCTGCGACCAGACCACATACTTGAGGATAGCTGAAAAAGGTTATAATTTAAGGTTCCGTATGCCGTATGATGATACTCAACGAGTTTGCGGAGATGTTTAGAGAAAATCTGTGGAGGAGTTGGAAAGTGTGGAACGAGCAAAACGCCCATTTTGAGTGGTTTTTGCAAAAGAACTAAATTCCGGTTGATTTAGAAAAAGGATTAATTAGTAAAAATTGCAGACTTGGTACTTTAAAAATGTGTACAAATTATTCGCGTACGCACAAACTGCTTGAGCACAGCTTTAAAAAAACAGCTAAAGCGATGTTTTTGTTGGTCACATATTAAGGGGGCGCGTGTACAGTCAATTTTTTGGAGCGCAGTCCAGTGAGCATAGCCTTTTGTTCAACTGACAAGTGTTAATCATGGAGGCTGTTTTTGTGATAGTGGATAACTAGAACAGGAGATAAAGTCCAAAATATTTGTAAATGGTTTTGCACAATTTTGAAGGATGAATGAACTTTGCTGGGAGGCGCCACCCAAAGACCATGGACGTCAACTTCTTGCTTTTGATATTGTTTTTCTCTAATGTGTTAGAGAACAACACCATTTTTACTCATCGCGACACATTCTCGCCTAGGAGGAGTTCGTCAAAGTTGAAAACGAGGTGAAAAATGCACACTTTTTAGGTTTTTGCAAAACATCTGTCTTACCCGTCAATTTGGAAAACGGGTTTGTATTAGTAAAAGTTGCAGCTTGGTCAGTTACATATGTGACCAAATATTTCATTCGCCTACGATAACCTGTGCCGAACAGTACCAAAAACGCTTCAGGTTGGCGTTTTATAGACAGCACCCAAAGGCCGTTGACGAACTGCTGCGTTGTGATAACTTTCATCCCAAAGCCTTACGACTAACTACCCAATATCAGCTGGATCGGACATTTCGAAGAGGAGGGTTCGTCAAAGTATGAGTCTGAGTTTTTACATAAAACCTAAATTATCCGGTTTGCCGTCAGTTTCAAAACTCGACCCCATTACTGTTTTGTAGGATTAGGTCCTACACGCATGCGACAAGTTTTAAGGGTGCACGCAATACACTGGCTGAAATAGAAGGTAAAAAAACTATGAAAAACAGGGCTTTTAATGATCGCCATCTAGGTGGCGCTATTTGGCGGATGTCGTTCGTTGTCATACGCCGTTCTCAGGCTCTTGGACTACGATGAGAATGAAACAAGTTTTTTTTTGAGCCGGATCGGATATTACTATGCCCAGTTATAACAACTTCCTGTTTGCGAGTCGAAATTTGGACATTGGCCGCTCCGTCCTTCCGCCACGACCACATTACTTTATGATAGTCGACAGCTTCTCAATATCAATTGCCGTAGGAACTTAGGATGATAATCAAGAAGTTGGAGATGTTTGGATAATAAGATAACGTCTGTGAGAGTAGTTCGTCAAAAAGTAGAGTTTAGAGCGAGCAAAAACGCCCTTTTTTAGAGGGTTTTTGCGAAATAAACGACTTTCCTGTAATTTGGAAAAGACTTTCAATTAGTAAAAGTTACAAATTGGTACTTTACAAATGTGTTGTACCAAATTGCATTCCGCCTTATGACAAACTGGATGATCAAAGCTGTAAAAAACGCGTTTAGGTTAGGTGGCGCTATAGAGCCCATTTTTTAGAAATCAGTTTTGCGGACCAAAATTTTACGGAAATTTTTCAACCCGGGTCTGATGCGTGTGGCAAAATCGGGACTTTTCATATATGTTCAGGTACCGAAAAGTGCCGCAATGATTCCCGGAATAATAATAATAATAATAATAAAAAAAAACAAAAAAAAAAAAAAATAGTCTCGAGGAAAAAAACAATAGGGTTCTTGCACCTTCGGTGCTCGACCACCTAAATAATAAATAATATAATAATAAAAAATAAAAAAAAAAAAAAAGTCTCGAGGAAAAACAATAGGTCTGCACCCTCGGTGAATAGACCCCTAATAATAATATTAATAATAAAAAAAAAAAAAAAAAAAAAAAAGGTCCGAGGAAAAAAAACAAATAGGGTTCTTGCCACCTTCGGTGATCGACCCCTAATTAAAGCTGCAAGCAGCGGATGGCAGGGTCTCGCACAATGCGTCCGCCCGGAGAGCAAGCACCGCCTACCGGCTTTTCGAGGTTTTTTCACTCGTCGTCGTCGAGAGCTCAAAAAACTCTAGGTGAATGAAAAGGCACTTTACCTAGTATCACGTTACAATCTTTAAAGGTGAAGACGATCCTTATTGTTACACAAACAAACCCATATAAAAACAAGAGTCAGGTCATAAGATTAACATATCAATCTGTTCAGAATACAAGATTTTCATGCTTCAAATTTTTTCACGACGTTGGATGACGTATGTGGGAGATACAGCCACAAAATATACACGGCAAGGAGGAGTAGGTTGGCACTATAAGCGTTTCTCGTCACTTAAGCATACCAACTTGGTCAGAAGGGTAGGCTCTTAGCTCCATAATTTTTTGATATTGTTTGGATAAAGTATACAATCTAGGGTGCCGGTGGAAATTGGACTACTGTTGAGTACAAAAGAAGGAGAGGAGGGAGAAGGATTCGTAGGCAGAGAGAAGAGAGAGAAGAGGAAAGAAAGGAAAGAGTATAGGTCTGAGAATAGGGACTCTCAACGTTGGTACAATGACCGGGAAAAGGTAGAGAGCTGGCGGACTATGATGGAGAGAAGGAGGTAGCTATTCTGTGTGTGCAGGAGACCGGTGGAAAAAGGGTAGACAAAAGCGCGTCGTAGTGTTGGAGGGGGATACAAACTGTTTTACTTATGGTGAGGATAGGAAGAGAAATGGGGTGTTAGGAGTGATCTGAAGGAGGAGTTTGTGGACTGTTTTAGTGGGATGAAAAGAGTGTCGAAAGGGTGTCAGTTTGAAGTTAGAGATGAAGGGGTGATGTTGAATGTAGTGAGTGGTTAGCTCCAAAAGAGGCTGGTAAGCTGGAAGAAAAGAGAGATTCTGGATTGAGTTAGATGATGGGGTGATGGAGAGTATTCCCAGAGGGGAGAGGGTGAGTGGTGGGAGCAGAGCAGACTTCAACGGTCATGGTGGCCGAGGGCAACAGAGGTGATGGGAAGGAAGTGAACCCAGTGATGGGCAGGTTGAGTTGTTTGTTAAGGGAAAGGAACCAGAAGGACAGATGGTGGTGGACTTGCCAAGAGGATGGAAAGGCTGTAGGTAACATTATTTTCAGAAGAGGGAGGAACATAGAATACTACAAGGTGGTGGTAGGGAGTACGCAGGTTGACTATATCCTAAGAGACGAGCCCCAATCTGGAGAGAGATCAATGACTGCAAAAGTAGTGGTAGGACGAGAGTTTGACAGAAGCATTGGATGGTTATGTGTAGGATGTTTGTGGTCAGGGAAGTCTCTCTCTCTCTCTCTCTCTCTCTCTCTCTCTCTCTCTCTCTCTCTCTCCAGCTGACTCATAAAGCAATGTTCACACATCGAGTACACCGTGTGCAAGAACATGCTTTGAACAATTTGGGATGAATGGAGAACTAGTCCTTCACCTGTCCAAACCTTTTTGTCCAAAACAGCTCCACCGAGAGCAGAATAAAGCAATTTGCAAGTTATTATTACACTTTTTCTTATTATTTAGAGCTCATCTTGATCCCTGAGAACGTGCTTAGTTAAACACTGTAAAAATATTGTTTTGCTTCTATTGTTTAAAAAAAAAAATTTTCTTACAAAACTGCATTGTAAACGTAAGATGTAAAAAAAGTGTCAAATACATTAAACATGTTTTTTGTACAGCATTTACACAAAATACAGCGTGAAAAATCATCCTTTTTAATGTTTTCCCATCATAACCATAATTGGGTGTTTTATGATAATCTGGACAAGTCTTTTAAAATTTAAAATTTTGAATGCTTGTTAAATATTATATTTTATTTATTATTGTTGTATTGTATTGTATTGTTTGTTTTTTTTATTTATTATATTTACATTTTAAAATATTGTTTTCAAATTGATTTCTTATTATCAAATTTCATGGTTGTTAAACATTGTATTTTTTTAATTGATTGCTTTATTTTTTTCATATTAAATAATTGTTAATAAATGTTTTTCATTTTCATTTTATTGCTCCATTTTTCATGTCATGGTTATTTTTTCACAATAAAAGGATGATATGTTTTGTATTCAATTTTCATTTTATTGTTTTATATTTGAACATTTAATGTTTATTTAGTAACTTTGTTTATTGTTAAATAATGTCTTTCATTTTCATTTTACTGTTTTATTTCTTTCACATTAAATTTTTGTTGAATATTATGTTTAATTTTAATTTATTTATTTTTGAACATTTACTGCATTTTTTTTTTTTTGCATTTAAATATTTTTTATGTGTTTTCCTGTTCGTGTGCAGAACCTGTCAGTCAGGGAGCGGCGGCCCACCCGCGCCACAGGCCAAACTCCCGCGGACATGAACCAGTGGTTTGTCCTAATTTGGGAGCAAAGGTTGCAGTTTCCAACCGGCTAATTGGCCGGAGAGGCAGGTGTGGGGTGCTATTTCCTCTGCAGACACGCTGCTGTAAAACCACAGGGGCGTGTGTTTGGGTGAGGGGCGTTCTATGCCAAAGTCTCGAAGAGAGGTAGGACGGTCGCGTAAAAGGATAAATGGTAAAAAAGCTGTATAAAATGTAAAACAACACATCACAAATAATGCGAAGATGTACTATAATACCCGTCGTTATTAAATCCTTTCAACTCTTTGTATACTTTTAATTCTTGCTTTTTGCATATGGTGCAATTTTTGGAAATGGCAGACAAGAGCGAGAGAGAGGAGAAAGCGAGTAGTGGAAAAAGAGAAAGAGGGAGAGAGAAAGAGAGAGCAAGAGAGGAGAGAGAAAGACAGAGCGAGAGAGGAGAGAGAAAGACAGAGAGAGGATAGAGGGAAGTAGAGAGGAGAGAGAAGATAGAGAGAGACGAAAGAGAGAGGACGAAAGAAAGAGATAGAGAGAGGGAGAGAGAGGGTGATTCATTAGTGAAAAAGAAGGAGATAGAGGAGAAAGAGAGAAAAAAGAGACAGAGAGAGAGAGGAGAGAGAGAGAGAGAACGAGAGGGTGGTTCATTAGAGTGGAAGAGATAAAGAGAGGAAAAAGAGGGAGATAAAGGGTAAAGAGAGATAGAGGAAAAAAGAGAGACTAAAAGAGATAGAAGGACAGAGATATAGGAGAGAAAGAAAGAGAGGGGAAGAGAGAAAGAGATAGAGGAGGGAGAGAGATAGAGAGGAGAGGGTGATTCATTTGAGTGAAAGAGATAAAGAGAGGAAAAAGGGGAGAAAGTGAGAGAAAGAAAAAAAAAGAGAAATGAGACAGTGAAAGAGTGAGAGAGTGAAAGAGGAAAAAAGCAGGAGACTGATTTGAAATATAAATGAAAGAACAATTGGGCAGTACTTTCCCACAAATTATGCACTTAAAATTATTACATAACGCTTATTTTTTAGACATTAATTGCAACTTTTATTTAGCGTTGGTTTTTAAAGCGCATTTCTAATATTTACCACATGAATCCTAACAAATCAGTTCAGAATTAGGTTTAAAACTCTCGGTCAGAGGTGAAAGCTAATCTGGGTAAGTCTTTTTAAAAAGGGTCTTATCCTACCTTAAAGAAACCTTATCCCGGACTTGCTCTCATTACTGCTCTGTGTCTGGGTGGGGTGAGAAAGACTCTCGCTGGAGGACTGAACGATAGCATCCTCACCCCTCTTCATTTTTTGCCTCTCAGCTCTTATTGGCTTTCCCTTTGCGAGAGAGATAAGAGGCAGGCACGTTTTTGTTTAAGCCTCTAGCCCCCGTCTCGGTGTAAAGAAGAAAAATGGATATAAAACAGAAGCATCCTAAAAAAAAACGCTTCATCAATATGGCTCCTTGACTTGAAAAGTAAGGGCTGGCACATCACGTTCCACCTTATTCGATCTGAGCCTCCTTTGTGTCCTTGCTGTTGCAGCTGTCACAGTCGATTTCTCTCAACTTCTTAATAAACTTCCATCTCGAAGGTTAAGACTCCAGCGGAGAACCTCTACACTGCCATCCCCATTCACATGGCCTCACAGCCTTTCAAAAATCTGGTTGTCTTTAAAACTGGAAAAAGGGGGTTAGTTCCTTTGGTTGTCTGACTGAATGATTCAAAGTCAGGTTAGACCACAAGGTTCCTTTGAGGGTGTGTTAGCTAATATTGCTTCTATCCGAAACCAAACCAAAACCCTGACCAAAGGAGCCTACATTGAATGGGGCACATTGATTTGGGTCAAATATTCCCTGGTTGATGGAAGATATTAATACCTACGAACCAAACCAAAACCCTGAACACAGGAACCCAGGTGAATGAACCCAGGGCATCGATTTGAGTCTCAAAGAGAGAGGTTAAAAATTCCCAGGATGATTGGAGGTATGTTCGCTCTTTTATTATGAAGAAAAATAAACACCTCACATTTTTTCTATTCACATAAAAGGAGAGACGATTCAAATACTTTTTCCATTGGTTCTTAACAGAGCTATGACCAAGCTTCCACGTAAACTGGTAAGGGAGGGTTTGGTTCTTTTGGTTGTCCCCACAAGGTTCATTGATAGTGTGTTAGCTAAGTTCCTTTTCTTTCGAAACCCAATCAGAACTCTGACCAAAGGAACCCAGGTTGAACGGGGGCACATTGATTCGGGTCAAATATTCTCAGGTTAATGGAAGATATTAACACAATATCTTACATAATATCTCTGTTATTATGAACTTTACAATGTCTTTCTGTTCACATAAAGGCAGGGCCGTTAATCCGAAGATTGTCCATTGGTTCTTAAAAGCCAAGCTTGCAAGTAAACCAGCAAGGGAGGTTTTGGTTCCTTTGGTTGTCTGACTGAGTGATTCAAAATCATCTAGGTGATTTGTGAGGACAGGTTAGGCCACAAGGTTCCTTTGAAGATGTGTTTGCTAATATCGCTTCCCTCTGAACCAAACAAAAACCCTGACCACAGGAACTCAGATTGAATGTGGGCACATTGATTCGAGTCTCTAAATGAGAGGTTAAAAATTCCCAGGAAGATGGGAGATACTGACACGTTCTCTCTTTTATTATGAAGAAAAATAAACACCTCATGTTTTTTTTGTTCACATAAAAGGAGAGACAATTGATACAAAGCTTGTACATTGGTTCTTAAAAGAGCTGTGGCCAAGCTTGCAAGTAAACTGGGAAGGGTTGATTTGGTGTCTTTGGTTCTGTGACTGAATGATTAAAGGTCATCTAGGAGGTTTGAGAAGACAGCTTAGGCCACAAGGTTCCCTTGAGGGTGTGTTAGCTACCTTCCTCTGAACCAAACCAAAACTAGGAACACAAGAATCCACATTAAATAGGGGAAAATTGATTCGAATCTCACAGAGAGGTCAAAAATTCCCAAAGTGATAAGAGATACTTACACATTCTCTCTTTTATTGTGAAGAAAAATAAATGCCTTATGTTCTTCTTTTCACATAAAGGAAAACCACTTGATACAAAGACTGTCCATTGGTTATTTAAAAAGATCTGGCCAAGCTTGCAAATAAACCATGAAGGGAAGGTTTGGTTCCTTTGGTTGTCTGAATGATTCATGGCTCATCTAGATGGTTTGTGAGCACAGGTTGGTCCACAATGTTCCTTGAAAGTGTATTAGCTAAGTTCCTTTCCATCTGAAACCAAACCAAAACTCTGACCAAAGGAACCCACGTTTAATGGTTACACATCGAATTGAGACTCAAAAATGTCAAAGAGATGTCAAAAATTCAAAGGGTGATGGGAGATACTAACACATTACCACTTTAGTTACATTGGCAGTGCCAATTGAAGAGAATGTTATCCCATTGGTTCTGGAAAATAGCTGGAAAATAGGACTTCTCACCCACAAACTGAAGGAAAAGTAGAAAAAGCTGGATTTTTAGTTTGAGTTTCGAAGGCTTCCCACATTACCATTGGTCCACAAGAGCATCTATAGTTCTGTGCTGTCCTAGACGTGATCAATACTAGTGTGAGAACAATGCTAACTACAAGCTAACCAAACATAGTACAGATGCTAACATGGCAAAGTTGATATTTACCTTGTCATATAGTATCAAGTTATAACTCCACACATGTATCCGTTGTTGCTGTAAAAGCACTGTCTTTGCAATGACAGATATTAGCATAATTACAATGCTAGCTACCAGCTAGCTCAAACAAATCACAGAGGCTAACAAAAGACAAGTGATGTTTACCTAATAATAATTATAACAACATATATTTATCGGTTGCTCCTGTTTATCGGTTGCTCTTTACACTTATCACTTATATTGGGGCAAATAGAACGCTAACTAATAGCTTGCCAAACATCCCTAATGGCTCTTTTCCATTGTACAACACGGTACAGTACGACACAGTTCAGTTCGGTGCAGTAGGCCAGCTTTGCTTTCCCATAGTTTATAGTGTCGGTATGTTTAATAGGCAATGTCTCTCTGTTTAAGCGTCACCCCCACTTTGACGTTATAAAGAGTGCGACAGAGATTCGGACACAAACAACATTGGATCCAGAAAATGCAGTTGGACTCCAACGTGATCAACAACAGGAAGGTCAGAATCTCCTCATTTCACCAAGATTGCCCAGACAAAGCATCATGTTTTTTGATCGCATGCAACAATACTACACACAATAAAAGCTGTTTCCTCTCTTGAAAGATTGACAAATCCACTCATCACATGTGTATATCTAGTTTGCGCAAGTTTATGATGCAACCAATGACAACTCTCTCGAACCAATCAGTGTTGGCGTACCTCAGGCTTGACCGACCAATCAGCAAGAATGGGGTAGGTTACAGTTTTAGCATCGATTGTGGTCGAACCAGCTTGAAAGTGTCAGTCACATTTAAAAATGCAAACAAAAAATGTTATCAGCTAAAATGTTGTAATACATACTAATAATTAAAATCTAGAACCTGTTTAAGAACTGCCCAGAATCTGCAGTTCTTGCTTATGAGAACCAGCTTGTTCACAACATTTCCAATTTTCTGTACGGCACCAAACCTTTGTCCTACACTCAATTATCTCATTTTCACGGTGTTGGTGCTGGCAGTCGGGGGGTTTGAGTGAGTGGGGTTTAAAATAAGCGCTTCTTTCCACTGTAATTTATATGCAATGAGGACTCCTCATGCCGCCGGCTGCAGGAAAGCTGCAGTATGCAAGAGCGCGAGGTGTTTTGCAAACACTCGGGGAGTTGGCAGCTTAAGCGGTCATGACAGATCGATACAGAGCTACAAATCTGGGTGAAGTCCCTCAATGCTTTTTACCTACGAGAAAGAGAGGTTTCAGAGCGAGGAGACGGCTTTGTTAGTTCATTTAAAGGGAGCTCTGGGTTCGGTACGCCACACTGAGAATGATTTATTTAGATTAATCCTCTATTTTAGAAACATAAGTCATGATTCCGCATTAAAATCCCTTTAAATGATTCTGTTGAGGACAGTTGATTAATTTAAACATCTTTCTTTTCAAAGACACAACACAAATTAAATCATTTTACTGTTAAAAAAAGTTATGCTGATTTAAAGCTAGGACGGAAATCTGAATCACAGTTCAGTTAGATGCATTAAAGGAAAAACATTTGTTATTTGGATAATAGTTTTGAATTGGTTTAAACTATTTAGAAAGGACAACACAAAGACAAACAATAAAGCAGGGGTAGGCACAGAAGGGATGCTAAACAAACAAGTAATAATACAATACCGAAAGCGAAAACAAAATGAAATATACCAAAAAGATACGAAACAGTGCTATACAGCAAATATGACAATAAATAAAACAAAAAATTTAAAATACAATGACAATAAACAAAATAATATATAAAACATGGCGGTCAAATCTAAAAAAAAATAAATAAAAACAGATTAATTGGAACACAAAATGTAAATTAATCAAACTATAATTAACCAAATTAAAAAAGTATATATATATATAAATCACATTGAACAAAAAAATACAAAAAGCACAGCATACAATTACAACCCAATTAAAACAAACAAAACTAAAATGTTAAAATAAACAATACTAATAATATTAATAACAGCAACAATACAAGGCTAGCCGAGCAGAACAAGGCAAATCTAAATAGACCAAACAAAATGAAATAAAATAAAAAAAATTTGGAAAAAAACACGCTAAACAAACAAAAATACAAAAAGCCCAACACAATGTAAAATTTAACCCAACTAAAACCACAACAACAACACAAGGCTAGCCAAGCAGAATAAGGCAAATCTAAATAAACCAAACAAAATTCAACGAAATGTAACAATTACGCTAAACCAAACATATGATAAACCTGACAAAGCAACCAAAGAAAGGCTGACGCAAAACTAAAGCAACCAAAATAAACCAAAACAAAAAAATGAAATACTAAACAAACAACGGGACCAGCCAAAGCAAGACAAAACAAACAAAACCTCCGCAAGGTTCCTGGTAAAAGCTAGATTTATAGTTGTGCATCAAGGCTACGAATCGCCTGTTGCGGAAGCTCTGCGCGTCCATTCGTCAACAAAGCATTCATAGTTGTGTGCTCTGTCCTGAGCTGTTATTGCTCAGATCAATATTGCAGAGGTAAGAAGGCTAACTGTTAGCAAACCCAAACACAACACAGTGCTAACAAAAGACAGGTTTTATTTACCTTATTATAAATCGTTTAAACATAACTTCTTACATACATCCACTGTTGCTGTAGAAGCACTATCTCTAAACTGATCAGCATCACAACGTGTTGTGATAACAATGCCAACTAACTAGCTAAAGCTAAAACTCAGTGCATATAACAAAGAAAAGTTATTTACTTTATCGACAAAGTTTTACATCATTATCCAGCGTTTAATACAGAGCGCAAGTCAAGAAAGAGAGTGGAAGAGCTTGCGCTGTTCCACTTCGACCAATCACGGAGCTTGGGCTCTGCAGAACCTTGACGCGAGGTTAGAAAATGGCGCATCGAGCTTCGCAGAGGGGTCAGCGCGAGTTTACATAAGCACGCAACCTTCACAGAGGGCAATTTGTAGAGTTGACACAGAAGTATAGATCAGGCTTTAACCCGAGGTCTTTCTGAACGATGCTTTCACAAAGCTTCAGTTTACGCTCAAAAACCCAAAAGTGAGAAGCAACCAGATACTTTGGTGACCAATGAAAAAACATAAGCCAAACTTAAACACATTCAAACTCAAAAAAGGAAAAATGGACTGTTTTTTGATGTGCTGTGATAACAAAAGAGAGTCCAGGCTTCTATAGGATCACACCTTGCACACACACACACACGCACACAGGTGTCCACAAACCTGCCTTCATCCCATTGGCTGCCACACCTGACCTTTAAACAACAAAGAGGAACCAACACAAACACTCAGAGTTCAGGTCACTGGCAGTACGTGCGCGGAACACAGAGACGGAGGTTCTTAATGGAGTGTGCTGCTGGAGGGATGGCCTGCTGGTGGCTCTGGGCGTAATGTAACCAAACCCAATTAATGAAGAGTTCTGGTGGCGCTCCATCACAAGCCCAGGGTAGAGACGAACACGAGGGGAACGAACGGAGGAAATCCTGCCCCCGGGGCCTTGTACCACAAGAGGAGAGCCCCAGAGAGACTGTATTTAATCCCTCTCATTTCTGTCTGTTGTAGCTCAGCGGAATCCGAAAAGACACGTAGAGATGCACGTCACAAGAAGATAAGGAATAAATTACGCCAACAAGAAAATATGAAGGAGCTTAAAGAATCAGAATCAGCTGGATTGTCACATAAAATGATTATTTTGGGGGTACAGGGGGAACTCAAGAGCAATTTAAAGTTCTACACGAACATCGTTAAACTCAAATGCTAGAAAGCGGGTTCATTGCACAAATAGAAAAAGGGTTTAAAAAAGTAACTTGAGTTTTACTTAATCATACAAAATAGAATTGTGCATTCAATTAGAACCAGAAACCATCAAAGAAACGATATGATTTATTCTATAACACATCTTTCATATGTTTAATGCTTAATTATTTTAAGGCAACAGTAGACTGCTATTGATAACAATAACTATTGTTTTGAATAATTGTATACTTTTTAATTATTTAATATGTGCACGTTTTTGCAGAAAGAAATCAACCCAAAATTTCAGTTTCTAAACACAAACATTTCATATATTTTCATAATTCTACAAAACTAGAATTCAATTTCAAAATAATTCCAATGGGGGTCAAGAAAATAATATAACATTTTAAAAGCACTCGTTTGTCAAGAAAAATGTACAAATCAATCAATAAAACTAATATTTAAAAAAATAATTAATGTTTCTTAAAGAGTAACAAGTATATTCAGTATTGTTTTTAATGTACCTTTATATTATTATTATTAAAATTATTATTATTTTACAACTGTACTAATATATTACAGATATAAGTGTGAAAAACTATGTATTACATTTACATTACCTTCCATTTTAATTTATTTATAAAAAATACAATTAAAACAACATAAATCAAAGAAAACAGATTTTTTTTAACACAATACAAATTGAATACATCAACATTATTAAATAAATATACATTAATGAATTAAATAATTAAATAAATAAATAACATATAATTAATAAAAATAAAAAAACAAGTACATAAAACTAGTTTTAATGAATTAAAAGGAATAAATCAATAAATTCAATAAAATAAATAAATACACAAACAACAAACTTGTAATTAATACAAATAAATAAACAAGTAAATACAAAAAAATGTAATGAATGAAAATGAATGAATGAATTAACGAATGAATGAAAAAATAAACAACACTCAATTAAATTCATTACAATAAATAAATACACAAAAAAATACTATGAAATTAAAAATAACAATAAAACGTAGCAATCAGGTTTTCAGTTTTGGGTTTCAGTTGAGTTCAAAGTTGAGCCGCCGAAGCAGTGCAGCATTAAATATTCAACCTACAAATGAAGCACTGCATTCTGACAGACGCAGCATCCTGAGCACAAACACTAATCATTCAAGCACAAGTGATGCTTTCATCTCCAGCAGCTGGACTCCTGTAACGCTCTTCTCAGCGCTCTTCCCAAAAACACCATTAAACAGCTCCAGCTCGTTCAGAACGCAGCGCTTCGATTCTCACCAAAACTAGAAAGCAGAACACATTTCTCCAGTTCTTCAGTCTCTACACTGGCTGCTGTCTCCTTCAGAATAGATTTTAAAGTTCTGCTGCTCGTATATAAGTCCAAACATAACTCAGCACCTAAACACTTAACAGAGAAGATCAGAGAATACACAACAAACAGAGAGCTGAGATCCTCAGATCAGATAAATGAGATCTACCCCGGGTTAATTCCACTCAGGGTGAATCCTCCTTTAGTTCCCCTGCGACCCACAGAGGAACCAGCTCCAGAGGAGATCAAGGGTGCCAACACTTTAGTCACGTTTAAATCCAGGCTAAAGACTCTCCTGTTTAGTTGCGCTTTTGTCGACTGAGAACCAACGTCCAACAACTACTTTATCTCTGCACTTCACATTTGAATCTGTGTCTTCATTTTCAGTGTTTAATCACTATGATTTCATTTGACTTGTTTTATGCTTGTTTTTATTAAATGTACTTTCTTTGAATTGGCCTGTGTACGAAATGTACAATACAAATAAACTTGCCTAATCGTATGCAAATAGTGAAGAAAATGCACAAGTTTTATGTTTTTGTTCGTTTGTTATTTGATTAGCACATGTAACATGCAGATGTTCACCAAAGTCATGTGCAAAACTATATAAAATAATGCAAAAATAAAGAAATTAAGAGAAAACTAAATTTTAATATTAAAAAATATTTTCAAAATAATGAAAGATATAATTATTATATTATTATAATTTTAGAAAAGTATTAAAATATTATTATTATTATTATTGTTATACATTGTATTTAAATCCTTATATTTGCACAAGTTTAAATTCATTAGCCCACGTGTTATTGCAAATAACAAGACAGTAAAATAAAAAGGGATAAATAAAGAAATAAACAAAAATATATTCAAATCTAGGAGAAACTACTTTAAACAGTGTCGAGTTCTAAAATAACAGATCTTGAAGGACATGATTCAAGAAGTTGAAGAAATTCCCAGTAAAGCAGTTTCAAACATCAAACTAATGCCTTCCAAGTGTTTAGATCATAAAAACTAGTGAGTTATGCATTAAAAACTGTACGTCTGCTGTTTAAACAGATATTTCTTTGTGTTAATGTGCACAGAAAAATCCTTCTTATATTCGGAGAGTTCATCTCATGTTAGTTCATCTCAGAGTGCTGAGCATCCATTCCTGCTCTGTGTGCAGCGTTTGGGGTGCCCCTCGTTCTCCCCGCACCTCACACCGGACGCTTCAAAAGCAGCTCTGAAAGGTCAGATATCCCCTCGAGTCTAGAGGGCAGAGGGGCATTATGGGTACCGGCTGACCCAGCACGCACGAGCCATTAACAGGAGCTGGGCGCACACACAGTCACACACGACACCCTCAAAGCCGCTCGCTCTGCAGACGCCTGGATCTGTGATCCTCACAGCACTGCAGGGAGAGCATGCGAATTAACTGCTGCTCCATTCACAGTGTAGCTCTCTCTCTCTCTATCTCTCTCTCTCTCTCTCTCTCTCTATCTCTCTCTATCTCTTTATCTCTCTCTCTTATCTCTGTCTCCGTCGCTCACTCTCACACTCTATCACACTCACTGTCTCTCTCCCTCTATCTCTGTCTCTCTCTCACTCTCTCTCTATCACACTCACTCTCTCTCTATCGCACTCACTCTATCTCTCTCGCTCACTCACTCTCTCTCTATCTCTCTCTTGCTCACTCTATCACTGCTTCCCTCTCTATCACTCTCACTCTCTCTTTCTCTCTCACTCACTCTCAGTCGATCTCTCTCGCTTACTCTCCCCTTCTCTATCACTCTCTCTCTATCACGCTCACTCTATCTCTCTTGCTCACTCTATCACTCTCCCCTTCTCTATCACTCTCTCTTTCTCTCTCTCTCTCTCTCTCTTGTTCACTCTATCACTCTCTCTCTCTCTATCACTTTTCACTCTATCACTTTCAGTCTCACTATCTATCTATCTATCTATCTATCTATCTATCTATCTATCTATCTATCTGTCTGTCTGTCTATCTCTCTGATCAATCAATCGATCAATCAGAATTTTTTATTTTGCAGTAGCTTCAAAGCAACTTTACAATTCAGACGTAATGCTTTTGCATTAGATTTCTTTTATCGGCAGAAGAATAGCCTTAGTAGGATCTAACTAGGGCTGCAACAGTTCATTAATAATTAATAATTCGAATGATTCAATTACAAAAAAAAACGATTGATTAAAACAATTGTATTCGAAACTTCATTTCACAGCACTTCCAGTTTGGAGAATCTACTTCCGGGGCGTCCTGCCAAACGTAAACACGTCGCTTCTGTTTTCAAACGCCTTTAAAGAGACACGCGATGGTTTGACAAAAGCATCAGAGCGAGGGTTAAAAGCACGACTCCCAGAGAGCACAGCAGAAGTTATTCCACGTGTGAAATAATTCAAGCACGAGGAACATAGAAGGAGCGATCGGTGGATAGACTAAGCTCCAACAACGTTTTTTTACGTGTGTTCACGAGTGCTTTCTCAAACTCTGGCAACCCTAACCATCATTTTGTGATTTTGAGTGAATATGAGCATTTTCTTAAACTATGGCATTGCCAAACATCACTTTTATGTTTTTTTAAAGATTTTTTTAAAGATTTTTTTAAGACTAAAGTTTTCTCAACCTCTGGAAAACACTAACCCTCCCTTTTAAAACGTTTATCATTTAGGAGCATTTTCTCATCTCTGGCAACTCAAAGCAACAACAAAAAGGACGTATCAGATGATCTTTACAAGGATTTCAGACAAATAAGAGCTGTGAACAATTATTTGTGAACTAAAACAGTGAATTAACATCTTTTAAGACCTTTTTGACTAAAAATACTAACCACTCAAATACTGCGCAGTACTAACCTGTGTAAAAAAAACACGGAACATTCTTAACATTACAAACAAACAGTACCAACAAATCAACCTGCAACTCTTTCAAAATAAGATCTGAAAGTGGCAAAAACAGCAAATTACTGCAAATAAAGAATTTACACAAGAGTAAACATGTCAATGTTTTGGTTCCCTCTGTGCTGCGTTTTTCCTTTTAGTGTTTAGAATAAAAAAAACAATGAACTGGCAGCTGATAAATGTGTGTAAACTTCCTAAACTAATTGTGAGTTAAAGCAGAATTATGTGTTGATAAAGCATTTATTATAATTCTGAATAACTATTACAACATCTCTGCATAAAAAGATGTGCAAACATGCTTTCAAATAGTTTACTAATCATTTGTTAAAATGTTCTAATTCATCTCATTAATTGATTAAAAATAATAACTAACTGGTTGTTAAATTGTGACAAGTTTATTTTATAAATGATTAACTGATCCTCAATAAAGCATAAAATTTGAGTTATCAAACCTAAAATATTGATGTTTAGAAACCAGGAATAAAGCACTTAAATGTATATTTATAAACTGCTTACAACATTGTATTGACATAAAAAAATTGCTTTAGAAATTACTTATTAACTATTCACTAATTTGAAGTGTGTAGTTATTAGAAACTGCTACCAAAATATATTTACATACCTAATGCTAAATATTATTATTATTATTATTATCGAATTCTCTGCATGAACATAGCTCGCAGCCCTCACCAGTCAGCTCTGCTCCTCATTTCAGATTAAAATATGATTTCGGCTACTTATTAATGACAACTGGAGCGGCAGCTCGCCGGGGAGACAGAGGCGCTGCCTCTCTGCAGCCCAGCACGGCATCAGCTGCAAGAAACAGCCGCTCGAAGGAGCCGGGATCTCAGAGAGTGGCACGTTTGCAGAGGTATTCGACAGCTAAATGGCTGCCACTCTGGATTTGAGAGAGGACTTGCAGCGAAGGGAGAATGAACCCCTCGGGGAGGGCTGGCGTGGGAGCGCTGGATCAGTCTGCTCCGTCACTGCAGGGATGAGGGCCCTGGGTTAATGTTTGAGCCGCCACACGTGTGTTTGTCCCACACATGAGACGCAGCGTACCTGCAACACCAGCTTCAGATGCAGGCTGCATAGTGACCTAGTTTCACACTCGTTGCAACAAAAGCAGTACGCTTCAGAGATGGGGATTGGGATGAGAGTGGAAAGGAGGAGAGCGGGGGGAGGGTGGGCTACAGCGAGAGAAAGTCAATGAGCAGTGGGTTGTTTCATCATGCTGCTTGCATGTCTGTTAACGATGTGACGACATTATTTGAGAGGTGCGTTTGGATTAACAATGCTAAACAGAATTCTTATTAGATCCTTTGTACTGAAATGCTTTAAACAAGATTATTTAAAGAATGTAGGGTGGTTAGGTCTTCACGCAAATCAAAGTTTGTGCATCAAGCGTCACATAACCCTGCGCTGACCCCGTTGCGATGCCTGCCGCATGTATAAAGGGTGCTACACATCTCTCCGAACTGAGATTCGCACAAATTCTCGGATGTTTTTCTGCGGGGTGCATTTCACAAGCTAGTGTTAAAAGTGGATGCAGTGATGCTCCTTGCCACTGATTGGTGCTCTTGTGTAGTGATGAGTCGTACGAGAAAGGAATGAATCTGACTCATTTGTAATAACTCTTTTCACGGAGTGAAGTTTGTTGCTTATTTACTCAGATTAGTGTATTTTGATCTATTTTGGGTCTTTGTCATAACAATTTGCAATTAGATCAACTTTTTCCAATATGAACGATACAAATGAATCGTTCAAATGAATTCATGAACAAGAGTCAAAGAATAAAGCACCAAGTTGAACGAATCTTATCATCACTGCTCAGATGAGAACAGCCACACGCTTCTGTTTTATCATCTTTGAGGGCTTTACTGAACAACTCTTGATGGTCGAACACCAGCAATATAAGATTCTGGAAGTATATAATCTCATACTTTCCACTCTCTTCCTCTGCTGTTTATCTCGTAGTTCTTTGGAGCTGTTTTCTGTCGTGAGATCGACGTGAGAGTGTGTATCGAGCGCCATCTAGCGGCTCTTTCACGTCCCGCTCAAATCCTTCAAAACAGCAGCTCTCATTGGTTGTTCTTTTGTGAAAACCCGACCCGCTATGGCAGAGCTGAACTCTTATTCGCTCGCACCAATCGCTCGGACAGATGTGTGATGTGCCGTCGGCGCCCGTGTTTTCCTATCAAGGTATGTTCACGCACATAACTTTGCACGGTATATTCGGTTAAATGTGAAGCAGCCTTAGTTTTCTTACTTCGAGTCAAGGCTTCGCAGAGCACAAGCTCTGTGATTGGTGGAGGTGAAGCAGAGCTAGCGCTTCCATTCTCTTTTTCGACGTGCGTGTTAAACACTGGATGATGGAGTCAAACTAAAGCAAATAACCTTCTGCAGTTATCTGAGTTCTGTTTTAGCTAGCTAGCAGTTAGCATTGTTATCACACCACTTTGGAATATTGATCAAAGCAAAGAAAGTGCTTCTACAGCAGCAATCGCTGTATGTCTGGAGTTTGTATTTATAAGATAAATGACGAGGTAAATAAAAGCTGTCCTTTGTTAACGTCTGTGCTGTGTTTTGGTTAGCTATTAGTTAGCTTTGCTAACATGGCATAGACAGCGTGCAAACTATAGGTGTGTTTGTTGACAAATGAGTGCATGCAGAGCCTTCGCAGAGGGCAGTTTGTAGGCTTGATGCACAACTAGAGATTGGGCTTTAGTCCCCTAGTTTTAGAATAAACTTGATTTTGTTTTTTAATTTGAGGGTATGCTGTTCGTCTTTACATAAACATTTACATAAACAAGTTTCTGAAAACCCCAAAGTAGCCCCAAAGTTTTTTTTATGATGACATTATTTGAGAGGCCTGTTTGGATGAACAATAATACATATAATTTATATTAGTTCCTTAGCATAAATGCATTAATTAGACTATTTAAATGGTGGATGGGTCTTTGCAAACTTGCTTTAGAATACACTGGATATGGACTTATTTTTGAAAATCAAAACTTTTCCAATTCGTGGCTATGATGTTTGGCTGCACATAAACACAAGCCAAAGTGGCGTATTTGGATGAGCAATGAAAAATATAATCTAAAGAGTTTCAGACCTGGATCTAAAGAATTTATGATGGCTGGGTCTTTGTCCCTTAACTTTGGATTAGGACCTGAGGCCATTATTAAATCTGGATTTTTCAACACGTGGCTATGCTGTTTGGCTTCAAAAGCAAGCCATAGTGAAGTTTCTAAGAATAAACAATCCCCCCCCCTAAAAGAACCGGGTACATGTGGACAGGGCCAAGATTCAAACACAACTTAACAAGAGCAAAGGATCAATGATAACAACCCAAAATCTTCCCTCAATGATCTCATCTTACCTTTTATGTATAACCCACTTAAACGCAACAACATTTATCCATTGCGCTCACAATAAAATAAAACACGATAAAAAGTATAATAGAGATGAGAAAGATCGTGGAGCAACACCATTTAGACCAGGGGTCTCAAACTCAATTGCTGAAGGTTTTGCTCCAACCTTAACCGAACACACCTGATTCCACTGATTAAGCTCCTCTGGGTTTGTTTGAAGCTATTGCTTTGTCTCTTGAAACAGGGTTGGAACAAGAACCTGCAGGGGCTGCGGCCCTCCAGGAATTGAGTTTAAGACCCCTGATTTAGACTCTTTAAAACAAATAAAAGTAGTTTAACCTTTATGTTTAAACAAATCCAGTGAGGAGATGTTAGAACTGGAGTGATGTGCTCATACTTTAGGATGCTGGTCAAAGGATGTGAAGCTACATTTTGAGTGGAACCAGAGCACCAGCACCGTTTTGGTCCAAATACTTGCGTTTTAGACTAACTTAAAATTGAACTAATGATTTAATGTCCTCAAGGCAGTGTTCATCTGGGGGTTACAGTTGGCCCATTACTATTTTGAAGAGCATATACATTTGCCAATCATCTGCATAACAATGAAAAGGAATGCCATTATTGCTCGGAATTTAACTGAGAAGCAAATTCAGAGAGAATAAGATGGGCCCTAGAATAGATCCCCGTGGAACTCCATAGGAAAATGGAGCGCAGGGAGGCATACTTCTAGGTCACAGAGGCATACTGAGAAAGTTCTGGATTTCAAAACCACTCCCTTAGTGCCAACCAAGTGCTCTAGACGTGACCTAGACACCTCATGCAGCAGGCAAATCAAGAAGGAGAAGGGCAGTTATATGTCAGTTCAAATCTTTAAAAGGCTAATTCAGTGCATCACTTTAAAACCAGATTTGGCAGTCCGCAAATCCTACATTATGCACTAGTTTATGTATCAATGTACCTAATTAACCTCATCTCAATCCAGCCTCAGCCAGTGCAAACCCTCAGTCTGTGTGTCACACAGCCTCGCATGATCCCCGGAGAACAAATGGCTCCTCTCAACCCAAGCATGACTCGGGAACACTTCAACAAGCTCTTGAAAGTCTCACATGCAGGACGGGCACCTCCCACTTGTTTGAAACACTTAAAGGACGACTTTTGTGACTATTGTCCCGGTTAAAGCAAACAAAACATGGGCTGTGTGCAAACAAGGCGAGACGCTGGGGTTGAGAATGCAAACATGCTCCAGCTCTTTGTTTCCCTGACTTAACCGGGAAATAATGGGACAGGAGAGGAAAAGGTCCAAGATCTACGCTAACAGACAAAAAGGACTTGCTTTGTTCAATGAGAATTGAGAAAATGAGCCGAGCCCTGCTGAATGAAGGGTTGGAATTGCATTTTTGTACATTTAGAATGGGATTACCAGTAGCTGAAGAGTATATGAAAGTACACATACGTTGATTTTTAATTGAGGAATGACACATGATATGGGATGGTTTCATAGAATTGGTGTAAACGAGAAATGAGAAATAAGGACATTTCCTACCCACGCCCAAAAATGTGACGCGTACCCCCAGCGGTGACGTAAAAGTCAGATAAATGTGAGCTGACTGTTCTGACTGAGGTCACAAGGCAAAAATATCTGATATGTAACAGATACAGGAGCTCGTATGAAGGTGATGCGGGTCGGGTTGTTAAAAAAAAATCAGAATTGAGCTGCTCAGACTGTCTTGAAAATGTCAGATACAGGTCACATATGAGCAAATAAATCTGATTTGGGTCGCACAGTCTGATTCATCAAAGAAAAGGGATGCGTTACACAAAAGTCTCCTTCGTTAAAACTATCGTACGAGTCAGAAAAAAAACAAAACATTTATTAACTTAACTTATCTACAAACAACAACGGAGAAGATAGCCAAGTTAAAAATGTGTGTTTGTTTTATTGTTCTATGACATAAATTTGTATGCATCTTTAATGTTGATTTTGCATGTGTATAATTAAAATCCTAAATAATAGTTTTTGCATGTTTAATCCCATTTTTTACTATTAATCAATTGTAAATGATAACATATTTAAATTTTTAATACCATTTTTGCATGTTTACTATTAATTAATTTGTAAATAATAACACATTTTTATGTTTAATCCCATTTTTTGCATGTTTACTATTAAATAAATTGTAAATAATAACACACTTTCATGTTGAATAAAATTTTTTGCACGTTTACTGTTAATAATTTGTAAATAATAACACATTTTCATGTTTAATATATTTTTTGCATGTTTACTATTAATTAGTTTGTAAATAATAACACATTTTCATGTTTAATCCCATTTTTAGCATGTTTACTATTAATTAAGTTGTAAATAATAACACACCTTCATGTTTAATACAATTTTTTGCATGTTTACCATTAATTCATTTGTAAATGAGAACACATTTTCATGTTTAAGCCCATTTTTTGCATTTTTTATATTAATTAATTTGTAAATAATAACTCCACGTGGGTGGAGTCTCCGGGCAGCGATGGGCGTGTCCTTTGGGAGGGCATAAATTTGGGTGAACGAAGACTTTCTTCCTCTTTCCGGCTTTCATTCCTTCTCTCCTTTACGAGTAGCTCTTTCAGTATCAATAGAGTACAATTTCAGTGTTAGCTCAAATGAGAAGCGCAAAATAAAGTTGCCGTTGTGCTGCAGTTCCGTACCCAGCCTCCGGAGTGATTTTTTATTTTTTTATGCATTTGGCAGACGCTTTTGTCCAAAGCGACTTACATTAGGGATTTCTACGAGAAAGAGAGTTTAATATTTCCATAAAAGGGTTCAAACACATTCAGATGCAGCGAATCTAAAACAAAATCACACAGCGACATCTCACACAGAGCTGAAGTTGTGGTGTTGCAAACTAACGCATTAACAAACTCCTGAGAAAAGCAAAGCTCTGACGTCCTGAACTGAAGAGCACGATCTTCAACCAAACCATAGCCGATGTCCTGAAAACAGAGAAAAGCTCCGCTCTGGAGTGGAGTGGACATGGAGTCTGGCATTGCGGGCCCTGTACATTTGTGGAGGGCCCTAGAGAAATAAATGGACACTCCACATGGGTTCAAATCAATTAGCGCCGGGGGAAGAAGCTCACAATGCAGGTCTGTTAGATCAGTAGCAGTAATGCAGAAGGCCAGATTCGGAGATGAAAGATCAGATCAAAGGGGCAGAGCAGTCAATTTGTCTGATGAAGCTTATTAACAATAGGCTGACATGAGTGCGCATTGGAAACGGGGGGTGGTGGTGGTGGTGGGGGGGGGGGGGGGTCGTGTCGTCTCAGCAGTGCGTGAGGTAGAAAACAAGAGTGCCGTTCACTTTGTGTGTAACCTATACGCTTATATTTGCAATAGAGACGAAGTAGAATGAGAGCTTAAAAGGCTTTTAAAGGACAGCATTTTTGTGTTTCTGATCATTTTGTTTTTTCATAATTAAATTGAACGTATCTCCTCGAATCAAAGGATTTTTTGCCATTGTACATTTCGTCTTAAGTGTCAGACAACCTTTCCAAAAATCAAACCATTATTTCTTCCTCAATGTATTATTATAACTATTATAATTATTAATATTACTATCGCAAATTATCTAACTTATTTGTATGTTTAATCTCAATGTATTAGATGTGAAATCTCATTTTATTACATGTTTAAACTCAATTAATTTCCAAATAATTACATTTTGGTGCACGGTTTGTTGCTTGTTAAAACTCAATTTTATCACATGTTTGATCATTTTTGTATGTTTAATCTCATTTTTGCATGTTTATTCTCAATTTTGATGCTTGTTTTATCTGATTTTGCATTTTAATACTTGTTTGTATGTTTAGACTTAATGTTGTTGCATGTTTATTCTTATTTTTTGTATGTTTAATCAGTTGTTTCATGTTTAAACCCAATTTGTTAGGAAACAATCTCTATTTTTAGCATGTTTTCATCTAAATTGTTTGCATTTTTTCTTTGCCTTTTTTTCATCTCAGTTAATTAGAAAAAAAGATATATATTTTTTTGCAAGCTTATTCATATTTTTGCATGCTTAATCTCAATTCATTTGGAAATAATCTCTTTTATTGTCATGTTTTATCTCAAATGTTATTGTGTTCTCAATTAATTAGCAAGTAGTATCTATTTTATTTGCATGTTTAATCTCAAATTATTTGCAATAATAAAATGTTACGTACAATTGTGCTTCGTGCTTCTTCAGTGGTAACATCTAACTTTAAGTAATAAAGAGATAAAACAGCTAATAAAAGTAATAAACTAGCAATTAATTATTATACAGTCAGCAATCACATCTCTATTTTCAAAATGAAGCATCAAAATGTTCATCAAAACCAAGTTAGAGCTTGGTTTAACATTCTTCTACTCTGGTTTGTTTTTTAATTTTTATTTTTGTGCAGAATACTTTGTTCACTGAGCAGAAATAAATACAACATTAAAAAAAGGAAATATTCATATGATCTCGTTATCTCATAGTCTTTTGAAATGAATGAACACATAAAAAATAACCCTGATTATTCTCAGACCAGTATTCGTTCCCATCACCTCCTTTAAGTAAGTGTGTTTGCACAAATTGGCCCCCTCCAGGGACGGGTCACTTTCCTCCTAATGTGGGGACGCCTCGAGGGGGGTGTTTGTGTTGCTCTAGCGGGGCACGCTCCAGCACAATAGCAATCGCACCACTGAAAACATCGCTCCCACAAACACGGGGACATCTGCAAGGGTGATCGCTGCATTGTGCTCCAATTTTCTGCTCTGCTGGACAGCGACGGGGGCAAGCTTGCTTTTCAACAGCCCCCTCCCTCTCCATTTCTGGGGTAACCTAGCTCCCTGAGACTCGCAGTAATTACTCCCACCATCTGATTGATTCCTGTCTGATCTGAACAGGGACACCTAGAACTTCCTGGTGCCCTCCTTCAGTGTGTCTCTGTCACTTCTTCCCCGACTCGGCGGCCCCCTCCGTCCTCATCCACGCATAGCAACCCCCTCCCTCTAATTCCCCTTGCTCGCTCGGCCTCCCCTCCTCTTGCTCTCTCTCTCTCCAGCGCTCACGAAACGAAGCCAAGACTCTTCATCTAGTAGGAGGCAGAAGGCTTTGAAGAGATCAAAGCCAAGGCCGCGAGCAGTGGTGCGCCCTGGGAATATGCCGCAGCTCTCTGCTCCACAGCCCCCTTTTTCCAGCGTCATGTCGGATTGCAGCTGGATTGCATTTCGCCGGTTTTCTTAATGCTTTTGACTTTGACATCGCGGATCCCCCCCCCCCCCCCCCCTCTCTTTTCCCAACACAGAACTTCGGCACAAACGAGAGAAAAACAAGCTTAAACAAAAAAAAGGAGGGTGATTCCTATTTCACAAACCTCTAAATGGTCTCTTCTAAAAAAAAATGCATTTGTTCTCAATTCTGTGGGGCGACAAACTTTTATGAGTTCCACCAAAATTAAAAACAGCCCCCATTCAAAGAGCGCAGTGTGCTTTTATGGCCGAGACCACACAAAAAGAGCTGATAGCTCAGCCTCGTCCCCTGCAAACATGAGTTGACAGACTGCGAGATGCTGAAAGAGAAATTGGGCGGATTGATGTGTAACAGAGAGAGACTGAAAAAAGCCAGCTAACAAAGCCTGGTGGCAAGCCATCTTTAGTACAGTAAGTCAGAGAGAGAGAGACTTTAACAAACTCCTCCAGCGGGGAGCATGAATATTTCAGTGGCGTCTGATCCGCGGAGCATGTGAAGCTCCTTCACCCCCACACACAAAAAAAGAGAAAAATAATGAGCTTCTGAGAAATATGAAACAAGTGAAACCTTGTGGCTCTAATGATCAGGGAGTAGAAGCACAAACGGGAGTATTCCAAATCAAATTGGTTTCAATTTCACTGATGAATTTCTCCAGAGATGATGTATTTTGCTGTTTTCCCTCAAAGATTTAGCGCTACACTGTGTTACGACTGGCACGGTTTGATAAAAAAGGGTTATTGACATGCATCAAACGTGTCTTTTCAAGCAAACAATTCTCATACGACAGCTGGCATGCATTAACTGCAACTTCAAATGAAGGAAAATGGATTCTGACATCAAACAGACAACAAATCAATGTCAAAAAAACAGACAAATATGCAAAATTAAGAAGACATCCAAAAACAGAGATCTTGTGGAGTGCCTCAGGGCTTTATTCTAGCTCCCATTCTTTTTCCACTCTATATGATAACATTTTTATCCACCAATTAGAAAACATGGGTTATCTTTTCACTTTTTTGTTATCTTCCTAAGGACACCAGATTTTATTAATGACGAAATTAAACTCATGTTGTGTTTTATACACAAACAAAAAGCTTCGTATATATTCAGACGGTATAAAAACAACCAGTTTACAGTTTTGTGAACAATCAGTTTACAAAAAAAACTTGAAGAAACCGAGGTACTGAGAAGCTGCAGTAACCCATCAATCAGGGTCGTCCATGAGGATGAACTGAACTCTCTTCTCCTCGACGCTGTCTCTAATTGTGGCTCTTTTTAGAAGAGCACTAAAACGATATTGAGAATATATATGAGTTTGATCTACCTTTAGCAGTTTGTTTGTTTGTATGTATTATTCAATTTGTGTGGAAGGTTTCCAGAATTTGTCGCTTTGGACAAAAAGCATCTGCCAAATGTATAAATGTAAATGTAAAAGATTTCCAAAATATTTCTTAAAAAAAACTTTAAAAGGTTCCAGTCTGTAGTGTGTAGTGGCCTGTGCGTTCAATAAAAAAAATCACAAATCATCAATTCATAAGACTGTGTTAAAAAATCTGATTCATAAAACTGTGTTAAAAAAACTGATTCATAAAACTGTGTTTAAAAAATCTGATTCTTAAAAGTGTTACAAAAATCTGATTCATAAAACTGTGTTAAAAGAAAACCGATGCATAAAACTGTGTTAAAAATGTTCAGATTCATAAAACTGTGTTAAAAAATTCTGATTCGTAAAACTGTTAAAAAAATTCTGATTCATAAAACTGTTAAAAAATTCATTGTGTTAAAAAAATTCTAATTCATAAAAGTGTGTTAAAAAATTCTAGTTCATAAAAGGGTGTTAAAAATCAGATTCATAAAACTGTTATAAAATTCAGATTCATAAAACTGTTAAAAAAATTATTTATAAACCTGTGCATGTAAAAAAAAATCACATTTCTAAAATAGTAAATTAAAAATAGATTTATAAAACAGTGCATCAATAACAACAGATTTATAAACTTTGAACATTTTATTTATATATATATATATATATATATATATATATATATATATATATATATATATATATATATATATATATATATATATATTTATACAATAAAAAAAACTGAGTTATAAACGAATAATTCTGATTTATACCGTTTTGCATGCACAAAATAAAATTAGACTAAAAAATTGTGCATGCCAAAAAAATGTGATTAATCAACTGGCCTTGCAAAAAAAACATTTCATATTTGCTTTATAAATCCCAAAGATTCCAATTTTTACAATTGGATTTTTAAGATGCGTGCAATTTTTATACATATTTCAGACCGAATGCAGTTGAGTGACTTGAATGGTAGACTACCTCAAGTGTTCATTAAAAAGCAAGTGAATGCAATATTTGAGCTAAGAAAGAAGTTCCTGTATGGTGCGTCTCAAGTCCATGATGTAACACAAGATACAGTCTGAAAGACAGAAATGAGACTCACCTGACGGAAGTTTTAATATGATGAAGAGAATATTTCTGACACACCCAATTCCACAGAAAACACTTTGAGCGTACACCTAAGATCTTATTGGCGTGAACACCTTCATCAGGTTGTGTTTTTATATATCTGAAAATGTCGAGCAGAAAGAGCAAGCAGTTTTTGAAAAAAATCATACACTGTAAAATCTAGAGTGCTAAATTGACCATGCTCTGAGTCTTTTTGGTCGTACTCTAAATACAGTTAAATTAACACTGAGCTCATCAACCTCAACCATAATAAGTTAACTATTTTTTTACAATGTTATGAGGAGCATAGTTGTGAGGTTTTTTTACAGTGAAATACAAACTTGAATCACCACGTACAAGTTTTCGGTGAATAATCACTGGTTTAGATGATGATAACCTCTTTGATGATTTAAATCAGTTTTGTGTTAAATCAGTTAGCATTCAAATAATTGACTTTGTCCAAACCGGTCCGGTGTCTGAGCGCTATAAACATACAAACTGTTGAAAAAAACAATGTGGTTCAAAGTGCCTCTCTAACCTTTCCCAGTAATCGATCACTCATTCTGCTGCTGATGCTGATCACCTGTTTGTCTGTTTGTCTGTGTTACGCTTTTTGTTTATTGTTTTGTTTTTCAGGTGCTGTCGCTGGGACCTTTCCTCAATGGATATTAAATTTGTATATTTTTTATGCTGGGGAGGTGGTTAGCACCTGCCTCAGTCAGCGAGGCTCCCAGGGGCCTCTTGGAGGAAACTCCTATTTACTCTACCTGATCCTCACGAGGACTTTGTGAAGCTGCTTCAAAAGCAACTGCTAAAAAAGCGCTACATAAAAACCTATTGATTGATTGTGTCTTATACGCTGGAGATGATACGAGTAGGTGGTACCATATGATTAGATGATTAGATCAGCCAAGCTCCGCCTAAAATGATGTTAATTAACCTAATTTAAATTTGATCCCTGGATGATGTCAAGAACTAAATTTTTCCTTTTTGGCCCCTTCTCCATTTTTACGGCCCTTAGTTTGGATCTAGGCAATCTATCTTATACAGTAAAATGTAGAATTTATTTTGGTCGTCTCTAATAATAATGAAGAGCTGCAGTTCAACCTCTGGGTTGAACTTGTTCCTTTTGACATGTGCAGAAACCTCTTGTGAGAAAAGAATGATTAAAGGGTTTGACATTAATTTGATGACAGATATGCAAGGTGAAATCAGTGTGTCTTTTTCCTGCATTTTGATTGGTAGGCTGTGGTTTGGAAGCCCAGGGGAAGCAAGGTATGAAATCTAAAAATAAGCCTCTAGTAAAAAAAAAAAGCATGCAAAGAAATATCAAAGCTGAGATTACGTCAGAGGCTACTTTCATTAAAATGAAGCAGGGTTTAGAGATGCTTCTGGAAGGTGACAGAGGTCACGGCATGCCTCCAGACAGAACATGCAGCGAAGTGACAACAACTGCAGCACGCAGACAAAACATAGCGCCCCCCTCAGGATCCCCCAAACAGGTGCTTGTGCTGGTTTAAAACACACTTCTAAACTACTAAAAGCTGCACTTTAAAAATGGCAAATTAGCATATTAGACTCAAATTAATGAAATTAAACACCAAATTCTTGCTCTTTATATTAAAAGGCTGTCTAACACTAAAGTATACAGATTAAATAGAAGAGAGTAGCAGGGGTTTCTTCAATCAGCTGCGCTATTGTGTTCTTTAGCTATATTTAAAAAAATACATTCTTTGTCAAACTAACATTAAAACCTCCTTTCAGGTTTTTATTACCTTTTTATTATGACTTTTTCATACTTTTTGATGTTTGTATATGTCTCAAAATAAAATATTCTCCTTGTCAAGCTTTTAAAACTTCTGCCACAAAAATACTGTGTAAAAATATTCATTATTTTCAAACTCTTAATGTACATTATTTAAGAATTTGTCAAATTGTTTACATTTGTCAAATACGTTATACTATTTAGTGTAAGAGGGACAGTACTGTCCCTTTAAACTGTTCTTATTTCTGTGGATTCCATGAAAAAGGGGTAAAATCCAGTTTATTTACTGCATTTTAAATACAGTAAATGCTAACAATTATTTCAAAGTTAATCAGTAAAGCTATAAATATCTTTTTTTTTTATATAACAAAATTAATAAAATTGTCATTGTTCACCACGCTTTCCTTTGTTTTGAGATCTGCTGGAAATGACAATTGCTCTTTGCAGGTCAATAAAAATGTACAAAATTAGCAATTTATGGTGTTATCTTATTTTGTACTCTTACATACTTTAAAATTAGACAAAATATTTAAACTTATGTATTTTTCATTCATCTTCACCAGGCCAAAAGTGCACCTGACTGAAGAAACACCCAGCAATAATTTCATGTACAGCAGTTCCCGAAATGTTTGGAAAAGCACCTAAAGTGTGTTCTTCTGCACATTCTCTGAAACTGTTTCTCTGGAAGGTGCTCGACTTGTTTAGAGGTGCTGAAATCCTCCTTTAAAATGTTTCCTACTAACAAACTGCTGGTTCTTTTGCTTTGTACGCTCCACACATGGATTCAATATGTCTCTGGTAACCATCCGTTGTAAACATAGCATCAATGGCCCTCTGTTTTCAAACTTTGGTTCTAAACCAGTTCACTTCAGGGAGCCGAGCTCGGCCAAAATCTGCACCGTCTGGGTTATGCTTAACCGATGATGCAGCAGCTGGGCTGCTTTTTACAAAACATGCATGCTAGTGGATGAAAAAGTGATCTAATAATAGAACTATCCGAGGGCTGATGGGAAGTGTAGTTCCATGGAAGGGTGCACAAGAGAGAGGGGTGTGAAATCTCCTTAGCCAAAGCCAGGGCTTGTTGGGGTTTGTGATTCCACGCCGAGAGATCCGTCACAGCCCACATCAAAGCGAGTGTATGTATTCGGTCGGTTCTTCCACTGCACTGCTAGAGGCCAAGCAGAATGAGGTTGGAAAAACGGACAGATGCAGCTCCTCCTGGAGCTCCTGAGCACGATTTACAGTAGCAGACCATGCACTTGGAGAGCATGTCCATCATACAGCATTAAAAATCCTGCCTAGTTGAAAGTAAAGGCCATCAAACAGCTAAATTAATTGAAGTTCACTCGGTTGTTGGGATTGCTTGTCTGCAGGGGGCTTTTTCGCTAGCTTCACACCTTGGTTGTTTCACGAGTTCGCTCTGCTCATAATTGCCTTGTATCACAAGCATGGTTGGCTAGAAATGGAGAAGAGTACTAGGCGAATTGTCCAAGTGTTGGTCGGAGAACATTGAACAACCTGGTCCCGGAGAATACTCCCCCCTTAGATTTCCAACTATTACCGCAGTTTAAACAAGGAGTAGACCATCTTCTGCAAAGTGAGAAGTGAAACATGATTGGTGAGTGGCAAAGGGGTGGAAGGTAGGTGGGACCATATGATTAGTCAATTATCATCCAAGCTCCTCACAAACTTATGTTAATCAGATGATTAACGTTATTTAATGTGGATGCAGTAATGCTCCTTGCCCTTGAGGGGTGCTCAGAAGGCAATTTTGACACGGCCAGGCATTTCTTAAACTTTGTGGCTTTTGCCGAACAAATCTTTTCCTGTATTCCTGTAGCAATCGAACTCTATAATACGTCTATCTTAAACAAGGATCTGTCATGAAATAAACAATCAAAACTTTTTACGCCGGAATACACTGTGCAATATTATGTAGTGTACAATCACAAGATTACATATAAACTATTTGTATTGATTTTTTTGTCAAGGCAGTAGCTTGGTTGCGATTTTCTATTTAAATGGTTTTTATTGAATTTATATCTGTTTTGTGTGACTCTATTGTACATTTTATACTACTTTTAACTTATCGTTGGACTGTTGTTTTATTGTCGAACGTGCAGCCACTGGAGATACAATTTCCTTCTGGATTAATAAAGATCTTATCTTATCTTTCTCCTCTTCCACGCTTTATTTTTTAGCTCTTCTTCACATTGTTCTTCTTTTTCTCTCTTTTTAGTCGTGGAATTAATGTGAGGAGCATGTATTGACTGAGCGCCACCCAGCTGCTCTTTTATGTCCCAACACTGCTCTGAACACGTTCTCAACATAGCCAACTTTAATTGGATTAAAGTAAGATTTCGCCTTCTGAACAAGCAAGGTGAACGTTTTTCTCCAGCACCAATCGCTCAGCCAAATGTTTGAAGTCGTGTGTGATGGCCTTAAGTTTGCAGGATATAAATTGAAGCGAAATAAGTGTGTGAGTGGCTCATTTCCTCAAAGAAGACATCAGTGAGTAGCAGCAGCTCCACATTCAACTTGCCGTGGCCCATGACAGAATATGTTTGTAATTTGGAAAGTGGCAAGTGTCGTGGCATCAACGTGAGAGTGTATTGGCTGAGCGTTAAGCAGCTTCTCTTTCTATATCCCAACACCACTCTGAACACGTCCTCAACATAGCCAACTTTGCTTGGTCAACCACGAGCTGTTCAGTTACTTTGATAGCTTTGTGCATGTGAACGAAAGTATAATTTCTGGATCAGTTTGTAACTTCACGAACCAAACAGTCGAAAGCAACAAAAAGTCTGAGAAATTTTTAAAATGATGTTTTGAGAACAGGCCATTTGTGAGTTGATATACACACTTACATATATATGTACATTGGTGATAGAAAAACAAGACTGCGAACCTTCACTAATAACTCACTTGTTCGCCCCAAATTTGCTTTCGATGAATTTCCTCATATTAGATTTGGTAGAATCATGACAGATAAAGGACACTTATAAAACAGACGGTGCTGGTCATCAGCTGGTCCAGTATATACACAGACCAAACCTTCATTCAACAAGCAAAACAGCTATTTATGCTTTCAATTTCTGAAGCGCTTTTCCAGACACTCAAAGATGCTTTATAATGATCTGTGCATTATTCATTCACACTCTGGTGGTGATAAGCTACCTTGGTAGCCCTCAGCTGCTCTGGGGCAGTCTGACAGGACGTGGCTGCCAGTCTAAGCCTATGGCCTCTTGACCACCACCAAACACCCTCCACCAGTCACTCACATCCATATGGGGCAATGCGGGTGAAGTGGCTTACCTAGGACCACACAACCCGATTACAGGATGACCAACTCCTGCCACTCCCCCCACCTCCTACCATCATCGATCCTTAACCTCATGCACCGAAGGAGCTTGATATCAAGGCTTGGCTTGACCGCTAACTTAAGTTTACTCTTTCTAACTCACCAAAACTGCTTGTGACACTATGTAATAATAAGTAATGTAAACTCGTGAAATTGCAGTTATTACAAATAATTTATTGTCCTGTACAGTGGTTAAGATGCAGAACAGGTGAGGTGCAGATGCTCTTCCTGTCGAGCAGAGGTGGGATCCAGAGCTGGGATTTTACCCAGCGCTCTCACCCAGTTCTCTTGCTGTCTCTCTCTGCGGTTCTTCCTCATTAAAGTCAAATGCCCAACGACAGAGAATCAGGAAACCACTGCTAAATCTTGAAACTGTAGTAGTCAAGTTGGGAGGTTGAAGAAAATTAGATGGCCAAAAGATATACAAAAAAAGTTCCCATAAAGAGTTTTAGTTTAACGCAATTAAAAACACCAAATATTATTTTACTGTAGGTTTCCATCAAAAATAAATGTTTTTATTTATGTGAATGTATATTTATGTGAATGTTTATTTATGTGAATGTCTCATATTTATTTGTATTGCATTCTTTTTATGTTTAAAAGAGTTAAAAACTATGTTTAAAAACAGTAAGAAAAACTTCATTATCATGATGTAAATGTACTGATTTTACCTGTAACAAAGAAAAAAACATTCTAAAAACCCACATTGAAACTGTTTTACTGGAGTGTGAAATCTAAACATTTACATTTTGTCCAAATTAAACATTTTAAGAGACCATATATTTCCCTTTTAGGTTGCCTCGTTTCGTTTCCTGAGAAAGATTTCCTCTTCTTCAAATAAAAAAAAATCCAGGGATTTAGAGATAAAATGTAAACCAAATATGTATTATCTGTACCCAAACTTTATCAAATTTAAGATGAGGAATCAAGAAAAAAAGGATGGCATCTATTCTTCTGGAGAACTGATTAAAAGAGGCCGTGATCAGCAGAACTATGTGAAACCTCCTGCTGTGAGGGAAATCGCTTCAAAAGAAGGAAATACCTAGGTCGACTCAACTCCCAATTCACCAATTCATTTGAATGTTAAAATACGACAACTTCAAAGCTGCAGGCGCCAAACACAATGCAGCCCCTGTGTTTACCTGGAAACATTATCTGCTGACCCCAACCTAGTCATCTCAAAGGAACCCTGGATGCCGTTTCCAGATGTTGTTCATCAGATTAGAGCAACACGTAGTGCTTTCAAGGATCACTAAGCGTTCAGATACCAGCATCCACTACTGTCGATTGGCATACCTCCACCACAACAAAAATATCTGCTGACCACCAGAAAATCTGCTTTATGACTGGGTGGGAGTTCAGGCGCTGGAATGTCATGGCCAATGGAAATCAATCCAAACTTCAGGGGAACGAACAGGGGGGAGAAATGATGTCTTTGATCTTGCTGAAAACCGATCCCAGACCTTGGAGATACTGTGTCGGAATTTTTGAGCCACCGCAAAGGGGAAAGAGACAACAGACCAGGGAGGTTAGGGAAATGGATGTGATATGGTTGTGGTTTCAACCAACTTTTAAAGCAAAATTTGGATTTATTGAACTCTCATGCAAAATCATTGGTCCCCAAAAGTTGTACAATTTTAATTTCAACACCTAAAGCACTAAATGTGATTTTACATGGCATAAATAGTGCTACAGTGCATTACAAATACCAATAATGAGGTATACTGTTTTCTACAGAATAAAATTTTTATCAGTGGTGATCACTCAATAGAGAGCTATGGTGTCACCACTTGTGTCTCTTCCAATCAAAATAAAATTGCTCACATTTTTTTGGACAGCGTAGATTTATTACCCACAGCAGAAACCACTAAAGGTTCATCAATGTCACCAAAAGGAATCACATTTGGTTTCTTTGCTATGCTGTTTTATCAAAAAGTATACTTTACAGGATAAATGCTTTTATATTTACTTGAGTTTCAATAAAAAGTTGTGTTTTTCTTACAAAAGTTTGCTAAAAAAACACCAAAATTTGCTAAAACCACCAAAATCTTATGGAGCACCAAACTTTCTGAAACCTTAAATTCTTGCTAAAGCACAGCTCCCTTCCCCCACACGTCCAAATCTTGCTCAAGCACACCTCTCCCACATGTGCAAACATTACTGAAGCACAACTCCCCTCCCCCACACATCCAAACTTGTTGAAGCACAAGTCCCCTCCCCACACATCCAAACTTTCTGAAGCACAACTTCCCTCCTCCAAACATATAAACCTTATTTAGGCACAACTCCCCTTCCCCACACGTCCAAACCTTGCTGCAGCACATCTCGCCTCCCCCACATGTCCAAACGTTGCTGTAGCGTGCACACGTGCAAACCTAACTGAAGCACAACTTCCCTCCCCCACACATATAAACCTTATTTAGGCACAACTCCCCTTCCCCACACGTCCAAACCTTGCTGCAGCACAGCTCGCCTCCCCCACATGTCCAAACGTTGCTGTAGCGTGCACGCGTGCAAACCTAACTGAAGCACAACTTCCCTCCCCCACACATCCAAACTTGTTGAAGCACAACTCCCCTCCCCACACATCCAAACTTTCTGAAGCACAACTTCCCTCCTCCAAACATATAAACCTTATTTAGGCACAACTCCCCTTCCCCACACGTCCAAACCTTGCTGCAGCACATCTCGCCTCCCCCACATGTCCAAACGTTGCTGTAGCGTGCACACGTGCAAACCTAACTGAAGCACAACTTCCCTCCCCCACACATATAAACCTTATTTAGGCACAACTCCCCTTCCCCACACGTCCAAACCTTGCTGCAGCACAGCTCGCCTCCCCCACATGTCCAAACGTTGCTGTAGCGTGCACGCGTGCAAACCTAACTGAAGCACAACTTCCCTCCCCCACACATCCAAACATTGTTGAGCTCAAGTAATATGCATCGAAAGACCTAATGCCGCCAAGAGTGTAAATATGTTTTTAGGGTGTAAAGTTGATCAGTTTTAACATTGAAGTCAATGGCAACCCCTGGACTCACCCCTGGATTCGGCTTCTAGTGGTCAGACAACAAAATGCAGTTAAATCACTTCCTACTGCACCGAGAGAGAAAGCTGGAGGTTGAAGCTTATTAACGAGTGACCAAGAACTATAGGAGAGGAAGTGACTATCCTTTATTTGTCAGCTCGTGTTTTTTTGGCAAATTGTTTGCTTTTTTTTTCGTTTTTTTGTAAATTATTTCATTTAAAAATAGCAGACATATTAAATAAAGCAGACATTTAAAGTGGAATAAACAGAGCTGTGAGGACTTGTAAATGTGCATTTTGTCTCAATTACAAACAAAGCAACCAAGATTTCAAAATTCCAGGAACAGCAAGAATTAATTCACACTTCTTCAAGCAGGCATCCTTAAAACTGAGCAAAATAGCTTAGATTGTTTTTACAGACCAAGAACATAAATCACAAATATAACCCCCCACCAGAACAAATTCTTAAAAAACTGCAAAAGCTCGCAAATACAAATAAAAGTGCTTATGTTTAATGATAAAACGTTTCAAAGGAATCATCCCAAAGTCTTAAAGACAGGTCCACTGCATCATCATCTTCAATTTTGTGTTCACCCGAAGCCAGCAAAACCCAACAGAAAGCGCACAGCCGCAGACTGATAAAAGAGCTGCATTCAGAGCTGTTCAAACAATGGAGGAGATGAGCTCAGCCGAGGAAGTCTTCGCTCGCTTTGGGTTCACAGACTGCCTGCAGCGTCCGTCTCTCCCAGGCACCAGTCAACTGCCAAACGGCGAGTCTTAACCACACAAAAGCTACCAAAAAGGATTAGGATGGACAGCTGCTAGCGTATCCACCATCCTTTTTTATAAACCCCCGCCTTCTTCCAGAAAAACCAAGATGGTGCGTATGCTTAAAACCATCCCAATCACAGGAAAACCACCCAGTTTAAAAACCTACCCAGCTAACAAATAGATCTTACAAGAACATTCTGGCAACGTTAGTTTGACCAGGTTTTTTTAACGTTCAGCAAAGGTTGTCTCAAGGTTATTAAAAAGACGTTTTTAGAACATTCATCACTGACCTCAAACAATGTTCTAGGATTGTTTCAAGAACGTTGTTTCCAGAACGTTTCCTTTAACAATGTGAAAACATTCATCACTTACAAAAAACGCTCAAAGAATTATCTGAGAATGTTGTGTAGAAAATGTTGCTAGTTTACCGTTATTAGGATGTTACTAAAAGGTTCTTTTGGAAACGTTATGAGCTAACATTTAGACAACCTTTAAATAACGTTCAGGGACTGTTCTGAGAACATTGTGCCAAGAATGTTATATTTCAACACTGAGAACATTCATCAGTCCCCAAAAATGTTCTAGGAATGTTCCAAGAATGTCGTTTAGATAACACTGTTAGTTTACCGTTATTAGGATGTTACTTAAACGTACTTTTGAAAACATAATGAGCTAACATTTAGACAACCTTTAGAGAACTTTAAACAAACGTTACGAGAACGTTCCCTGGTAGCTGGGTAGACTGATTCGGATGGGTGAGTTTCCACAAACACACAAAAAGCTAGCAACGAGGGGAGATGGAATACTGTGGATGAATTTGGGAGTCACTCACCGTTCTGGGGATGGGCGGCGAGAGAGAGCCGTTGTTCATGTAGGGTTCGTTGTTCATATTGGTCATCATGATGTATCCGGGGTAACTGGGGTACGGGTGGCCTTTACTGTACATGTCTTGGTGCTTGCCTGTATTCAGAGTAAGCCTTAGTTAATAAAAACGTAACACACACTTGCATGAAAAAGACGTCAGTTTAACGCCTTCAGAATCAAACGATGTTAATTGTGAGTCAGCTGAATTTGGTGTTGCACGTTTGCTGAAATATAGGATTGTAACATTTTGCTTTGCTGTCACTCTTCAACTCTTCTGTTGGTCTCGTTTGGGTGGAGAATGGTTGAAATCCTTCTCAGAAGAATAAAAACATCTTGTAGAATAATGGAAGCTGATTTATACAGCGGGAAAAACAAAGTAAGCTCCTAGTCCAAACAATTAAGTAGCCTTCAGAATTTTAGGTCACAGTAAGTTTCTTTAGAATCAGTATTTGAAAATGTAGTTTTGATTTGTTCTTCAAAATAATGATATATATATATATATATATATATATATATATATATATATATATATATATATATATATATATATATATATACACAAAATAATGATAAATAAAACCAGCGTTTAAAATTTGTAGCTTAAAATATTGAGAAACCAGCCAATGTTTAATCTGTGTACCTTATCCGTTTATCAACCAATATTGTGATTTTTAAAAACTAGGTTAAAGTCTTATTTATACTCTAAAGTTTTTTAAAGTTGCTCTGGGTTTTTTATTATTTTACTCTTATTTTTATTGTTGTTATTTTAAAATTGGGCAGTTCACCTGTGAAAAATTTGTTTTATAAATACATTTTACTTTCTTACTTAAAACAATGAGAAAACAAGCCAATGTTTCAAATTTGCCCCTCAAAATCATAAGAAGATAAATTTACATTTTAGATTTGTACCTCAAAAACTGAAAAAAAACTATATTTTAGACTTGTACCTTAAAATCATAAAAAATAAACCAATATTTCAGATTTGTACGTCAAAATCATAAGACAATAAGCAAATATTTCACTATTTGTTCCTCAAAAATGTGAAAACAAGCCAACGTTTTAAGTTTGTACTTACAATCATGAGAAAACAAGCCAATATTTAAGATTTGTGTCTCAGAATCATGAGAAAATAAATAAATATTAAAGATTTATGCCTCAAAATATCAAGAATTTATATTTAAAAAAAAAGAATTAAGTCATTATTGTGACTCGGGGGTAAATGTTGTCAATCCCGTGAGGGAAAGGACTTCTTCTTCTAGTTATTTTCATTAAAATGAGATACAATTTCTCATTAAAATATTTCCCAGAAGACTTGAAAGGTAATCACTAATCGTCATCTGACCCTCAAGTGATTAGAAACCTTTACATATTCTTCGCTTCATGAAAAACAAACAGTGAAAATGTCCTCCAGCGCTCCGAGGAGGAATGCAGATCTTACAGGTGTGTGAGGAATGAAGGAGGGGCGTCCATTTAAACAATTTTCTGCTTTACAATCATTCACGTAGTTCACCGGGAGTAATAGCTCTATGAACTGCAAGCTTTCTAAGCACCCAGGAATGCGTGCTGAACAGGAAACCGCAGCGTGTTTAAGGCGGGGCGCTCGTTTTGGGTGTTTAGCCTGAAATTTGCATTCTAATTCACAGCGAGCGGAGAACAAAGAGGGACAGACAATCAAGTCCCTGGAGTGTGACCCCTGCGCCCCGTCGCCCGGCGTAGAGAAGAGCCGGTGCAGGCAGAGATCACTTGAGCCCCGGGCCCTCGCAGCGCCATGCTGCTACTGACAATAGCGCCTCAGACGGTGTGTTCAGGGACCGGAGGATGGGCCCTTCCCTGGCACGCGTCATTAGGTGTCAACACCAAACTCACCGTAGGCCTGCGGAGCTCCCTCTACAGTCATCAAAACATCTACAATCACCCCAAAAAAACACTAGAAATCTACCCCAAACTGTCCCAAACGGAGACTACAATCCGGTGATTATCCGTTTATCTACTACACTTTTACTGCACATTTTTTTATTGTGTCAAAGGATGAGACTCACATGATAATAATAGTAATATTTTATCTCAAAATAATGATTTAAAAAGTCAATATTTGGGTTTTTGATCTTATAATGATAAAACAAGATGAGAAATAAGGAAAAAATAGGCTTTAAACTTTTAACCTCAAAATAGTGACAAGAAAATATTTACATTTTTTGTTTGAAAAGAATGATTATAAGATCCAATGTTTGGATTTTGTAGCTAAAAATTTGGAGAAAAAAGTGAATAATATGATTTTTTTTTTAAACTGAAAATGATTTGAAATGTGTAAATATTTAGATTTTTAATAAAAATTATGATAAACAGGTAAATTTTTATTAGTAAATATTAGCATTTTTAAAGATGAAAATAAGTAAATATTTTCATTTTTACAGATGAAAATGATGATAAATAAGTAAATATTTAGATTTAAAAAATGAAATTATGAGAATCAAGTAACTATTATGATTTTGAGAAGAAAATTAAGAGAAATAAATAAATATTTGAATTTTTAAAGAGGAAAATTTGACAAATAAGTTAATGTTTTCATTTTTAGCTGAAAAATACAAGATATAAGAGAATTTAAGACATTTATTTTATGAGAAACAAGTAAATATTTGGATTTTTATATTTGAAAGTAATAAAGCATAAGTAATTTTTTTTATTGTTAACCTGAGAATTATAAGATATATGTCAATATTTGCATTTTAAGCTGAAAATGATAAGAAATCTGTAACTTTTTGGTTGTGTATTTGAAACTTATGAAAAACTTCGACTTTCAATCTCAGACTAATAATAAAATAAGCAAATATTTAGATTTTGTATCTGAAAATAATACTAAAACAAATCAACTCTTAGATTTTGATTCTCAAAAAGTAAAAAAAAACAATATTTTGATGTCTGAAAATGTTTATTTGGAAAAGAATGAAAAAAAGCAAGGCAATATTTATAAATAAACATCTAATAGATTGTATATCTATGACATGTTACATGCATTTACTACATTTCCTCGCACCAACAAATATCTGACTTATTTTGGCAGATAAATAATAAATAAATAAATAATATATGCTTATAAAGTAAACGCTGTGGCTGTGACGCTGCCTTCTTGTGTTGCAAGTGATATAGAAGCTTTTTTTGTATTATGTCGAACATAATGCTTTATACCTCTCTTCAAAGCTTCCTTTTAATCTAACAAAGATTATTATTTATTTACAAGGATTTATTCATAAAGCACAGAAAACTGCTCAAGTACATGTTGAGGGAGCGTCTTTAAACACCAAAAAAATTACAATTAGCCTCAAAACTATTTAAAAACCAGATCAAATGTGCATAAATAAATTTTGTGTACCTGAGAGCCGATTCAAAACCACGTTAACAATTTTGTTCGTGAACTGAACACAAAGAATCTTGTTTGCTTGTGTGTTTATTCTCCGTTTCTTATAAATAAATAAAAAATGTCTTTATTTTCTCTCTTTATTTTCCCCCTGCTATGGTTTATTGATCAGTTGATACAGCTTCTATTATGAGCGAGCTGAGATAAACTTTAACGGTGTAACAGATCTCATATTGTCTCTCTCCTCTTCTGTAAGTCGCTTTGGACAAAAGCGCCTGCGAAATGCATGAATGTAAATGTTGAGAGCAAACTGGTGAGCAGTGAAAGGCCAGCCACTCACCGTCGTCTGAGAGGTCCCGGTGCTTCTCGAGGTAAGGGTCTGGCGTCATTTGGGACTGTCTAGCTGCCTGCAGAAACACAGGAGAGAAGCAGGACCCGCGTTAGGATGCTCTGCTCTGATCTCTGCAGTGTTCTCCTTCTAAAGGCTTCCCTCGTCAGCCGGGAAACAAGCTGCATTTGGAGGTTCAGCTCCCACTGGGTGCCTTCCAGCGGAGCGAGGATCTGCAGCGCTTTCTCACTTAACTCTGAGCTCGTGGGTTTATTGTTCTCATGTCGAGGCGTAACCTCGCGTGCTGTCGATGCCAGGAGGACATTTATTAAAGTTCCTGCTTGAATCAGGTGAAAAAATGACACCCGGTTCTGTCGAGTTTGTGGCCAAATCGTTCAACGTCACAAATCTGGAACGCAACGACAGATTCATGCATTAGGATCAAAAAGATCTCTGCAAAAATGTTTCATTACAAGACATAAAATGTCATTTGAAGGCAGTTGTGAAGCAGCTTCACAGAAAAACAATTGGAGATGGTTTTAGGGTTTTGCAAATGTGCTCGTTTAATGTGTTGCGTTGTTCTTATTTAGAATGCTTTATTAATGTTATAGATTTACATGGAAAAATTAAACAGCTAAAATTGCTAAAGAGATTTTTATTTTAATAGCACACCATTTTTAATATTTATATAAAAATGAACACTGCTAAATAGTTTTTTTCAGATCAGATGCAAAGCCCTCTCTGTACCATCTGGACGCCATTTTTCTTGTATCAAACTGTTCATTTAAATTCATTTTACAGATTATGTGGAAATTATTTTCTTCAGGACAGAAATTTTCTCATTTTTTGAGAACAGAAGCATCTCTTATAAGATCAAAATTGCACAAATAAATAAATAAATAAATATATGTATATATCAGAGATGCTCCTGTTCTCAATGTTTTTAATGTTCTTACTTTTACATAAAAGCTATTCTCTGATACAGAACAATCTGATCATCAAACTATGTTAAAAATACAAACTAGGATTGTAAAAATATAGAAATGAATTACACAAAAATGTAAAGACAATTTTAGTGATGATCAGATTTGAAATACTGTTTAAGCTTGAGAAAAACAAACAAGTAAAACATCAAAATGTCTTGCAAAGAGGCTTACAGAAACCTCAAACACACTCATGAAAAATATTTTAAGAACACAACATCTCGATGCAGACTCGAGTCTGTAACATTTGCAAATGTTAAAAAAGTGAGTAAAACTATTAAAATGGTGCTTTCTTTCATGTTTGGAGCTAGAAGAGCCTCTCAAACTTCGAGAGCAGAGCTTTCCAGAGACTTAACTGGGATATTAATGTCAACAAAAACAGGAAAAAAGGCTTTAGATCGAGTGAAACACTTCTTATCTTCTTATTTTAACAGACGTGGCTCTGAGGGGGTTAAAAAAACACTTAGCAGCTCGGTTTGGTAAAATTAAACACAACAAAACTTTCTAAAGAATCAGTGACTCACTTTTTATCAAATAATATCCTTATCTTTGAACCGAACAAAAAAATATAATGAAATATTCTACAGTATAAAGGTTTTTTCGTGGGTTTACAGGCAGTTTAACACCTGAGCTCTTCATTTGGAGCTTTTCTTTTTAGCAGACTGGAGACACAGAAGCTGAAAAACCTAATAAAAACTGTGGAAATGTTTTCAAGAACAGAGAGAGAGAGAGAGAGAGAGAGGCGAGAGAGAGAGAGAGAGAGAGACAGAGAGAGAGAGAGAGAGAGAGAGAGACAGAGAGAGAGAGAGAGAGAGAGAGAATCACTTTTGCTTCTGAGCTCTTCAAACACAAGCAAGAAGCAGAAGCTGAAACATCTGAAAAAATCTCACCTGTAGACCCTCTCTAAAGAGAAACACGGGAGGCTGATTCAAAAATATGATTGTTGTAGGAAAAACATCATATGTGCACCTGAACTCCTCAAATAAGCTCCTCCTTTTCACTCACAATCAATCCAGAGGAGCAGAAGCTGAAACATCTGAAAACATCATCGATTTGGACCCTCTTTTAGCAAAACCAGAGGCGGCTTAACATTGATCATTTTTGCATCTGAGCTCTTTAAACAACGTTCATCTTCTAAACCAGGACTTTCGATCTGGAGGAGCAGAAGCTGAAAGATCTGAGAACATCTTAAGATGCTCTCTCAACAAAAAGATGATTCTTTCAGGGAAGATCCAAACTTTGGCATCTAAACTCTTCACTTCAAGAGCTTCCTTTTAACCCAAATCTTCAAACCGAAAGAGCGGAAGCTGAAACATCTTCCATTTGGAGCCCTCGATGGAGGATGATACGATATTGAAGCTTTTTTTTTTTAAGAAAAAACTATCTTTTTTTGCATCCGAGAACTTCAATTAGGCTTTTCATTTGAAGCCACACTGTTGTTTCAAACAGAACGGAAGCTGAAACATCTGAAAACATCTTCAATGTGGACCTCTCTATGCAAAAACATTGAAGACTGAGGCAAAAAAAGATAATTAAAAATCCTAATTTAGAAAAAGAAGAAGAAGAAGCTTATTTTAAAAGGGAAAATGACATTTAGAAGAAGAAAAATCATATAAAAAAACTAAATCCAGGCAAATGTTTTTAAAGCTTATTTTAGAAATAAAAGACTTGTTAAAAAAATAATTTTAAGAGTAAAAAAAATCACATTTCAGGGAAAAAAAAGAATTATTTACAAAGAAAAATCCAGCCTTTTGCATGTAAAACCAGAAGCACTTCTCTCTAACAGGCTTCCAACTGGAGAAACATCTTCATTGTGGACCTCTCTCTGCAAAAACAGGGGAGCCTTATGCACATGATCTTATTTAGATAAAAAAAAATGCATCTTATTTTAGGTAAAAAAAATATTTTTAAGTATGGTCTTGTTAAAAACTAATTTTAGGAGTAAAAAAATCACATTTTAGGGGGAAAAAAAGCTTATCTCCGCTAATTCACCGGAAACACTTCCCTTTAAGCTAGAAGCTGAAACACCTTCAATAAGGATGCTTTCTGCAAAAAAAGCTTATTTTAGAAAAACAAATCCTGATTTTTGCATCTAAAACATTCACCGGAAACACTTCCCTTTAAGCTAGAAGCTGAAACACCATCCATAAGGATGCTTTCTGCAAAATAAGAGCAGAGGCTGATACAAAAAAAGCTTATTTTAGAAAAAAAAATCCAGATTTTTGCATCTAAAACATTCACTGGAAATGTTTCCCTTTGCAGATTTTCAATCTGGAGAAATAAATGCTGAAACATCTGAAAGCATCTTTACAACAGTGGAGGCTGATAGAAAAAAAAGCTTATTTTAGTTTGAAAATATCTTATTGTAGAAAAAAAACACTTGTTTTAGAAAAAAAATTACATCTTATTTTAAAAATAAGTTTATTTTAGAAAACACAATACAGACTTTTGCATCTAAAACCTTCACCTGAAGCACTTCCCAGACTTTCCTTCCAGAAAAACAGAATCTGAGCACATCTTCACTGAGGACCCTTTAAAAAAACTGTGGAGGCTGATACAGAAAAGCTTATTTTAGAAAATAAAATCCAGATTTTCCTATCTAAACTCCTCACTTGGAGTGCTCCCTTGTAACCCAGATGTTGAAACTGGAAGCAGAAACATCTGAAAACATCTGAATGGAGGACCTGCAGGATGCGAGAAGGCAGCGGAGCTTCGCGCACGGAGAGCTACTCACGTCGAGGCTGCTGCTGTCGGGACTGATCTCCGTCTCGTTGACCAGAGAGGACTTGATCTCCGCTAGGTCTCCCTCCTCCTCCGAGTGGCTGATCTCCGCGAAGATCTGCTCCTTCTGCGGGTCCCCCTCGTCTTTGAAGGGGATCATCTCATCCGTGGCGCAGAGCTCCGGGTCCCCTCCGCCTCCTCCGCCGGACAGCTGCGGCATTTCTCGGGCGAACAGGAGTCCTCCTCACCCTAAAGACGCCCGGGAAGCGAGCGCGGAGGCACAGAAACGACACCCAATATCAGCAGCGGGTCCAGGCGCGAGCCGCGGAACCCTCGCGTATCCAGAGGGGGAACGAAATTAAGAGAGGAGGGGTCGCAAAAAGTTGAAACACAATTCCTCGGGAGCGGAAAAAGTTGGAGAAAAGTTGAGAGACGATCGAGATAAAGGAGAAGCGTCGCGTCGGTTGTCGGATGAAGGCGTTCCTCCTCAGAAAGCTCGCAGCAGAGACTGAGAGCAGAGTCGGACTGGAGAGAGTGTAGCTCCGCACTCCTCCCCCGATCTCTGACTGACTCCAGAGATCAAAGAGAAGCCGCCGCCGTGATTGACACCTCGCGCACGCGCACGCACGCACGCACGCCGACTGACTCCGCTGAGGGGAAAAAAGGGGGGATTTTAAAGATTTTATTTAACACGTGCTTTAACGAGAAATGTGGGGCTCCGTTTTTTTGTTGAGGTTTCACGAGTTCTTGGACTAAATCGAAATCCGATTCAGTTCCTCAGCGCTTCAGCGCAGACGCACAGAGGTGTGGCGACGCTTAAAATAATTCTGTCTGCTTATTTTTGAACATTTTATTTTACATTTTAATTTCTTAGTAAAAACAAACGGTGACTGCGTGTATTCGTTTCCAAATGAACAGCTACACTCGATTATAATGCAATAAATCTCTCTACTTTATCATATTCAACATGCTTTTTATCTAATTAAGCCAACCATAAAAAAACAGTGTATCAATCTTGTGATAAAAATCGACCAATCAATGAAAGAAAATCATGATCATGATTAAAGGTATAAATAAAACCCTATTTATTATTATTATTATTAGTAGTAGTAGTAGTAGTAGTAGTAGTAGTAGTAGTAGTAGTAGTAGTAGTAGTAGTAGTATTGATAATTATTGTACACAGTAAAATCCAGAAAGGGATCCAGAATAGAGTACAAGTAACATTTTAACAGAGTTATAAGGTGAGGCTATCATTTATTTTGTGTTGGGTTTTCATCTAAACCTGATTTTTCACCAAACTCTTCTACTTTGTGATAAATGTTTGTATTTCACTTTTTTTACAAAGTGCAAGAATCGTCACAATGAAAAAATACAAGTTTAACTTTAATCATTTTTTTGAGGGGCTCAGTGTTAATTTAACACTGTATATATTTGGATCAAATAAACTCAGAACAGAGTCAATTTAACACTCTAGATTTGACGAGTTCATTTTGTTTTCATTTTACAAAGACGATCAGTTTTATTTCAAGTTGCAATTATGAAGATTATAGCTATTTTTAAATGCATTTACTTTCATTTTACAAAGATGATCAGTTTTATTTAAATGTTGCAATTATAAAGATTATAGCTATTTTTAAATGCATTTACTTAGTAATCTTATAATTTAAAATTCTAGTGGTGATAATTTTTGTATAGTGCATAATAATATTTTATTTCAGACCACGGGAGCATTAAATTAAGTATGAAAACATTTCTGTTCAGACAGGACTATTCTCCTTAAGTTCTTGGATTGTATTTTGATGCTGTTTTATACACTATTTACATCTCCTAGAGTGTCTACAAAAGGTGCCTATTAAATAAAATATTCTGTTATTACTATTATTAATATTATTTCATAGATGTTGCATTTGATCTCAATGTTGTGATGATGAAAAATTAAATATGCTGTTTGTATGCAATTTCTCAGTAAGAAATTCCCTGCTATTCTTCGGTATATGTCCATGTCTTTTCATTATGGTCTTTGTTAATAAAAAATATATTTGTATGCTTTATAATTAATTTCAAAAGTGTCATCAATTATAAAGGTATCATCAATACCGTGTAAAAATGTAGCACTGAAAAAAAATCAAATCTCAATTTTATAAGGAGTTTTTACCAAAAACAGACATTTATTCTATTTTACATGAGTGTGTTACAAAAATAAAAAGGAAGAAAAGATCTGTAAACCGTTTTTTACAGTAAACCAACAGTGAATGAAGATATCTTGAAGAAAAAATTCTAGTGAACGAAATAAAATCACTCCAAGATAAAAAAAGAAGCTTCATGGCTTTTAATGACTAAATTGTAGCTTTTACAAATTTCATCTATTACACATATATATATACCATGAATACCTAATCCGTTCCAGCCACACAGAAGCTAAACTAAAATAATATGGACAACCAGATTACAATAAAGTAGGGTTCTTCAATCCTTAAAAGTATACATTTAACACCTAATAAATAACAATCAAACAATGAAAACGTAATAAAATAAATTAAAAAGAATAACCGTGAGGCGATGTGGGGAAGTGTTGGAGGAGGAGGAGGTGGAAGGGGAGATTCATGGTCATAAAAAATACGCTTAGCCAAAAAGGCCACACGAATATTCACAAAAAAGA
>UELW01000167.1:2602301-2819634 GCA_900490495.1 Danionella dracula
AAACACACTCTCTGGCTCCTGGGATAACAATCGAAGCTTTCAGCTCTCTAATGAATCGTGCGCATGGCGGGACTCATGTGTTGTTATCGTGAACCACGCGGATCTTTCTTAAAGCACGACTATTATAATGTGAAAAACTCAAAGGTTGTTCCTGCACAGTCTGAGCTCAGGAGGCACTATTAAATACACCCCTGCAGTGATGGATTTGGGTCTTATAAACAGGGTGTCTGCAGGTTTCGTAAGGTCTAATTTAAGACTTTTTTTTAAAGACTAGTGCTGTCGATCGATTAAGAAATGTACTGATTGATCTGACATTTTTTCAAAATGAATTGATTAAATGATTAATTGCAATAAGACTGAAACTTTTTAAATTTATAAATGTAAAATGTAAATAATTAATCCAAACTGAAGACATAGAGACTATTTAAATTCAAATATGATTGTTTATTGATTTTTTTGTTTAACTTGTATCACAGGTTTTGTCATGAAAACAACCTAGCTGCAATAAACCATCAATATCCTCAAAATGAACTTTTTGCTTCTCTGGTGGCTGTTAGTTTGTGGTCTCTTTATACTCTTGCTTTCCAGGACTCTCTGCCATCAACAACTAAGTGAAGCAACGTTCTTTTCATCCTTGATAAGAAACTTTAGGTCTTTAAACCTTGGAACAATTGCAGTAGCGATCCTCATCCTTGTGAGATTAGTGCTGTCCTTCCTTTTAGAGAGTCTGAGGTAAAATCATGGTTGAATTTACATATAGGCTGATTGCCCTCTGTTCACTCCATAATTTCTGGAAATACTACTGAGCAGGAGAAAATGTATTCTACTTCCATCACATTATTCAACACCATATTTATTCAATCTTCAACTTTTTAACATTGTTTTAAACTACTCTGAATTATTTTTTCTTTTATGCAGCATAGCTTGACAATGGAACCCTAACCCTCACTTTAATGTCTTTGAGCATATGCAAAAATTTTCTAAAACTCTGGGAACCCTAACCAACACTTTTATGATTTTGAGCATTTATGCATGTTTTTCAAATCTCTGGCAACCATTACAAGCAAATTTTTTACACTCATGAGTCTTGTAACTTTTTTCTGAACCCATTATTTTAAACTTAAAAAAAAAATATATATATATATATATATATATATATATATATAATTTAGCTACTCCAAGCAACAACAAAAAAACGATATCACATGAGCTTTACCTGTACATCAGAAAAATAAGAGATGTGAAAAATTATTTAAGACCTAGAACAGTGAATGTAAGACTTTTTAAGGCCTAAAATTTGGACATTTTAAGACGTTTTAAGAACTTACAGAAACCCAGTGGATTGAGCCAATTTCAATGTTTGTCGAGTCAATTGTGTCAATTAACTTCCTCAACAAATGTTTTTAGAATGTGGCTAATGTACATGTCAAAAAAACCTCTAAAACCTAAAATGCCCCAATATTTAACCGTATAATTTAAAGCAGGAATCTAACTTGTATTTTGAAGTGAAACTTAGCTTGGCATTTACAGAAAACGCATGAAATGATGTTTAAAATAGGTGCCCTTTGAACTGCTAGGTTTATTCTCACCAGAATAATCAATGTGAGTGAATAATCCTGGAAAAAACTCTCATCCAAAAATCTACCATTTTAAGTGTGCTTATTTTGTGATGTCACAAATCGTGTGACCACGCCCACACCTCATTACAGAAACAGAATATGAGACAAGAGTTCACCTCCACCTTTGTTCACATATAAAGAAACAACGTGCACTTCGTCTGCTATTGTTTGTTAGTATGAAGATAAACCAATCATGTTCCAAACTTCACAAGAGGGGGCGGAGTCAGTCATTTAAAGAGACAGACTCCAAACTGAGTAACTCATACCAGAGCTGCTTTTAAGAGCTCAAATGTGATTTTTCCCCAAAAATCCACAAAGTTTTTTCTCAACTCTGTTACCGTTTCACGCTGTTCCAATAATTGCCCTGTTTAAAGATATAGAGAAAGAAGGAGAAGATCATTTGCATTTCCATCTTAATGAGTGTGCAGAAGTGACCCCTCTGGATCAAACATGAAAAGGAAAGCGTCCTGCTGTGTCCTGACCTGAATTTAGTTGTCTCTCACTCTTCTGCTGCATATTGAATGCTATATAACCTTGAAGGACCAGGAATATTCTCCATAACACAGCATAATTTATAGAAGCGCTGCTAATCTAAATGAGAAATTGAGGGTTGGGTTCAGAAGATGGCTAGCTTCCTGCCTGCTGTGACGCTCATGCATGCATTGCTATTGATCAGGATCTGCCGAATCCTAATTAAGTTAATCAAACGATGGGTATGGCCTAAACACAGTAAAAAATGGTTTGTTTCCTCTGTTAAATGGTTTGAGGTTGAATTGAATGGATTGTTCTCTTAAAGAGCTCCTGTTGTGATTTTGAAAGGTTGATAGTTTGGTTTTGGGAGTCTCCAGCAGGACGATAGCAACTTCTTCAGACTAAGTCTTCCGAATAGCGCCCCCTACCTTAAGCCTGATTTTTACTTCTGCGTCAACTCTACGCATTGCCCTCTGCGAAGGTTGCACGCTTACATAACCTCGCAATGACCAACTCACATTCACAAAAACTGAGAAGTGGATAATGTACCAGTCAAGAGAGTAAGACAACAAAAAACAAACATGAAATTCAACTACAAACATTAAATTAAACAGTATTAAATGAAGAGGTTAAAGGTTTTACAAATTGCTACAGTCCGTCTTGCTTTGTTATTTTTCAGTCCATGTAGCAGATCAGGTTAATTTAAATTTTTTGGGTTTTCCTTTTGACCACTTTTGATTGTGGATATAAAATTTTCCATAATCAAACAAACATTAATAACGTAAGAAATGCTAGGTGACATATTTTCTCTTCTTAGGTAGAAAACAATATCTTTCTCACAAAAATTTAATTTTTGAGACATTTGCATAAAAAATGTTCCAAATCAACTCCAAACATATTACTATAAACACAATTTACAAAAAAATGAGGAACATCTTCTTTCTCTACGGAACAAAAACTACTCATATCATCGATATAAGTAAGAAATCTTAGGCAAAGATTTTTCACAGGATACACCAAATGAAGAATTTTAAAGTGAACTTCTCTCACTTTATTTGTAATACAGAACATTTTAGGTAGCTTACTTCATATCTGCAGATCCAATCCTAGAATACCAATATATTAATTGGGCTATCTCCTACTACTAAGTTCCTTATGAAATAGTTATTCCATTTTTTGTCATTAATACCAATTCCATTTACCATAACAACAGACTTAACCATCAATTGTTTGCTATGAACTCCTTTAAAGAGACATATTAATCCTGAAGGTATAGCGTCAAACACAATACAATATTCTTTTGGTGGAATGGGAAAAGTAAACCTTTGAAGAAATTCTGCATAGCTGAGAAGGTGCCCATTTTCATTAAACAATTGTTGAACAAAAATAATACTGTTATCAACCCAATTTTGGAAAAAGAAAGATTTACGTTTGAATAGAATGTGTCTGTTGTTCCAAATTATGCATTTAGTAGGGGAAACAACTCAAGACCAAGCACACAAATAAAAATGCTGTTGATGACGCATGGGTATGCGTGGAACCTACGCAACGAGCAATTCACAAACCTGATGCACAACTATTTAGGACATGTTTTCACACATTTTTTAAACTCAACTGATCAATGCAGATACGTTACTGCGAACATGGTCAACCAATGAGGAAGCAGATCAGTTAAGCCCAAGTGATTTGTGTCAGAAGTGACACCGCAGAATTGAAAAGTGACACTGAGAAACTGAAAAAAAGGAATACTGACAATTTTTAAGAAAATTCTGCCAAGAGGTTTTAAAATAAAACTGGAAGTAATTCAATGTATTTCAATGTTCTTTTTTTTCAATTAATATATTTTTGTTTAATTCCTAACAGTTCTTCCTAACGTCTGGCATAAATATTATTCCATAAATTCTAATTATGTGACCAGCACCCTTGAGTTGATTGAGTTTTGTGAAAAAAATCCTACAACATATCTAAAATAATTTTCTGTAAACATACAGAGCAAAATTAACTCTATTCAGAGTGTATTTGGTACTTGTTAGAGTACAAAAACACTCAAATTGAGTTAAAATATCTAAACAAACAGCCAAATTTTTCACAGAAAACCATGGAATAAATAGTTGTGTTTTCCTATACAAATCTCGCAAGAGATTTTTGTTGTTAATTCTTTCTCCATGTAACAAAAAAATTGAATATAACAATTGTAAATGTAACAGAAAGTCCAAATAAACTCAACGGAGTAAATTCATATCTCTAGAGTTTACTGTGTAGGATACTTTTGTTTCAGTGTTGACGAAATAAAGAACTCATTCATAAGGACACATAAATTCACTAAGGTATACCTAATAAAGTGGCCAGCGAGAATTCTTCTCCTCATTTATAAAAATGGAACATGTTCTTTTTTTAATTCAACGATAAAGTACATTAAGTAGAGTAAAACCTCAGCAGGAGTATGAACCAGCGGTTATTCCACCTGCCTCAGTTCTGACTCCAAAATTACAGCTCCGAAGCTCCAAGTCACCGCCTAATAAACGACAGGAAACAAACATCACATTAAGATGAAAAGAGCATACAATTAACGTTAGGAGGTGAGGAAAGAAAGCCATTTATCAGTCAAAGGAAGATGAAGTGCAGGGAGGTGCGCTCGTAGACGAGAGATGATTTTTGCTCCTCTTTTATTGGAGGAAGCGCAGGTGATGTTCAGAGGAAGCGAAAGTATCTGGAGGGGATGAGCGGAGTTTTCTGGTCCCGCTTCTGTCCTGTGATCTGCTGATTTATGGAGCGGCGAGCAGCAGACAGACTGTTATTAAAATAAAATCATATTCTGGATGGATTTGAAGGGAGAGGGGGAAGTTTGTTCTGCTGGGTTATTGAGGTTTCTCACAGAAGCATGTCCAAATACTGCATGAAAATAAAATACTTGATTTGATAGTTTAAGAACAATTTTATGCACAGTTGAACCTCGGGTGAAATGTATATTTTTTTCTAGAGGAACAGCACTGAAAAAATACTAAGCTAAATTTACTTTCATTTTTGCATGGCTATTGTTAGGCAAATTTCACATTTAATTTAAAGCAATGTCACATTAAATTGTTAAGTCGGTGCTGCTTCATTAATTCACAAATGTTTCATTATTTAAGCAAATACTTTTGCTCAAATTTTTATCGCCGCCCTACAGTCTGCAGTGAGGACACTCTTGATTGGCCACCGTTGACTCGCTAATGTCAAAAATAGCATCGATTAGATTTATTTCCTTGACATTAGCAATGGGAGCGTAGAAGCCATTTTGGTTGCTTAGATGTGTTTTCGAGTGTCACCAGGTGGGGCAGTATTGAGCTACGTACTAGTTAACAGGCGTTCCAATCACTTTGTTTGGTGTGGCTTGCTGGAGGGGACATCCACAGTTTTGTTTTTGCCACACAAACACATTCCAGTCTCATCTATATTACCATCTATAAAGAGCTGAATATAAACAACAAAACAAATAGCTTATAACTTTGGATCCTTTGTGAGCCTAAATTCTGAATTTACCTACCAAGCTTCTACAGGAAGAACGCAGCTAAAATGTAACTAAAATGTAACTCAGATCTAACATGTAGTAGTACACATTTTCAAAAGTACTCAAAAAGTAGTTGCCCTTTTAAAAATGTAGTCAAGTAAATGTAACTAAGTAAATGTAACTAGTTTCTACCCTCCTCTGCGCTAACCACACAAGCTTAAAAGCAGAAATCCACTTATTTTTGTCTATAATAGAATCAAATATTCTTCACACCTCTCACAAAATCTATTAGAGATAGTGACTGCCACACTTAACATTTTCTTATTATAATATAACCAAATAGGGTTATACCTGTGTTATGGTACCTATGCTACTGTGCAAATTTATTTGTGTTGTTTTTTTTGTTGTAAAAAAATAAATAAAAATACAAGTACCCCTGTACCACAACAAATTCATTGTGTGTGTGCACAGGCACAGCTGGCAATAAACTGTTTCTAATTCTGAACCTGATACATGTAGATAGTAATTAAGTAAGTTAAATGTATTTCTAAAGCACATTTTTTCCAGGGGAACTGCCCAAAGTGCTGTACAGTCAGCAACAGAAATGTTAAAATAACAACAGTAAAAATAAGAATGAAATACTTAAAACGCATAGCAACTTTTTAAAGCCTTAGAGTATAATAAATAAGTCTTTAACCTAGTTAAAAAAAATACAATATTGGCTGATAAACAGATATCTGAAAGCAGATCATTCCAAATCCTAGAGGCAACCGGTGATGCTAAAATTGTATTTATTCACTTCTTTTCAGGGCAGAGCTTAGCAATACATAAAGTGCTTACATAATTTAAAAACTACAACAGACTTCGTGCAGATTTGTTTGTGATTAGAAGACACACTTGTCGGCTCATGAGTCACATTATTCACTGTTTTAGAAGCCACCAGCGTCTAGTCACCCCTCTGTAATGTCCACCTGCATCGCTTCAGAGAGGAAGTGAACCGGCAGCCCAGAATTACGCTCGCTCTGGCTTTTTATCCTGCCGCGTTATTGAAGAACACATTGAGCTTGCTTCAGGTCCTGCTGGGCAGGGGTCAAAGGTCATGACTGCCCTGCTGAGGGGTCACAGAGCCACAGTTTCATGTGTACTCACACACACATACACGCACACACGCACACAGTTCCACGGGTACAACAACCATCACAATACACAATCTGCACAGCTAAAATACATTAACATTTTATGTTAATAACATTTTACTCAAAATATTTTAAAATCAAAGACAAACCATTGACTGTATATACCATGGTCGAAGTGTCTGTGATGTCACCCACAGGTTTAAAAGAGTTAAAAGAGTTAAAATAAGCTAAAAATGAATGGAGTCAGTTCCCAAACATGCATTCTTAGAGGCGGGAGATGTTCATGGTGAAGGCCTCTGTTTGGCGGAAGGTATACATTTTATATATCTCAAACAAACAAATATTAAAATAAAATAAAATAATTCTCCCCCTCAGAGTGTTAATGAAGATCATCTGAATAAAAAAACCTAATGAAGCCAGCGGTGGAAACATGTTTTTTTCCAGCTCTAAAGGTGTTCAGTTTTAACATGTGAGGGAATGAGCATCTGCTCACTTCTGGAGTCCTCTTCTAGAGGCCATACGAGGAATTGCAGTTCAGTCACCTCCTCTTATGCATCGAGTGGGCCGCTGCACAATCATGGTTGCCACAAAAGATTCAGATTTCAACTTAATAGCATTTTAATAATTGAAGTCACTTTAGATGCTTGTTAATCATCTAAGTGTTTCTTCCTTGTCTTATCTGTAGCCTTAACTGAAACAGAGTATTTTTAACTGTAAACAGATGATGTCGTTCTTTTTCAGTCACATCAAATCAACAATCAGCACGTTTTTCCACCATATTTAGCATTTACTCCACTAAATGATTTGATATTATTGAGTAGCTAAGGGCTAGCACTCCCTCCAATTTTTGGATTTTTGGTACTTAATGGTGTAAGACCCAGACGCCGACCCTTTCTTGGTTTGAGGGATTTCCCAGAAACACTCAGTCAGCTCGGGTCACATCGAGGTTGGGGATTTGAGAGAGAGAGAGAGTTCAACAACCTTGTTCAAACAAATCTGAGATGACAAAACACACAGTGTAATCTCTGTTAGTCTGAGGAAAGAGACGCTCGTGAAACACCTCGATTCAGAGATCTGAAGGCAGCAGAGGGGTGCATCTACACAAATGTGCATTGTTATCAAGGAAAGAGGTTCTGTCTTAGCGATTGAAGAGCATAAATATCAGGGTAAATGTCAGTGTATGGAAGGCTGATAGGGTCAAAAAATTCAGTGTATGGAAGGCTGATAGGATTAAAAATTCGGTGTATGGAGAGCTGACAGAGTCAAAAATTCAGTGTGTGGCGCACTGATAGAGTCAAAAATTAATTGTATGGAAGGCTTTTAGGGGAAAAATCAGTGCATGAAAGGCGTATAGGGTCTGATAAGGTTAAAAATTCAGTGTATGGAAGACTGATAGGGTTAAAAATTCAGTGTATGGAGGACTGATAGGGTTAAAAACTTCAGTGTATGGAAGGCTGATAGGGTCAAAAAATTCAGTGTATGGAAGGCTGATAGGGTTAAAAACTTCAGTGTATGGAAGGCTGATAGGATCAAAAATTCAGTATATGGTAGACTGATAGGGTTAAAAATTCAGTGTATGGAAGACTGATAGGGTCAAAAATTCAGTGTATGGAGAGCTGATAAGGTAAAAACTTTAGTGTATGGATGTATGTCAGGGTCATAAAATCTGTGTATAGAAGGCTGACAGGCTCAAAGATCTCAGGCTCAAAGGTCTGAAACTGACAAAAATGCAATGTATGTACAGCTGTCAGGGTAAAAAATTCAGTGTATATGGTCAGAAAATGTGTGTATTGAAGGCTGACAGGTTCAAAATTTCAGTGTATGGCACACTGATAGGGTCAAAAATTAATTGTATGGAAGGCTTTTAGGGGAAAACTCAGTCCATGGAAGGCGTATAGGGTCAACTATAGGGTCAACACTTCAGTATATGGATGTGTGTCAGGTTCAAAAATTCAGTGTATGGAGGACTAATAGGGTCAAACATTCAGTGATGGAAGGCTGTCAGGGTAAAAAAAATCAGTGTATGGAAGGCTGCCAGGGTCAGAAAATCAGTGTATAGAAGGCTCAAAAATGCAGTATATGCAAGGGTGATAGGGTCAAAAATTCACTGTATGGAGGGCTGATAGGGTCAAAAATTCACTGTATGGAGGGTTAATAAGTTCCAAAATTCCGTGTATGGGTGGATGTTAGGGTAAAAAAAAAATCAGTGTACGGAGGGCTGAAAGGGTCAAAAAATCAGTGATCTGTGTTAAAATTCAATATCTCCATATGTTCAACTTAATCTAAAGAAAGACTGAGCTGTTCTGAGGTTTTTCTGTTGATATTGTGAAACTGCTTTCATTATTTTAACAGAAAGTTATTTTCCATATTATGATTAATATTTATAACACTGGTTGTTAATAATATTAAACTACAAACCAGACTGGCCTCAGGATAACTTAAAAGACATAAAATAATGTCCCAATACTTTTTCCCGATCTTTTGCCTATCGATAATAGCTTAAAAAATGTTAACCACAAGCACTGTTGTATATTTTAGATGGACAAAGGATAAGTTTTACACACACAATAAATCTACATACACTTCGAAATCATTTCACCTTATTCATCTTATTTTATCCAAAAAAAAATGGTAAAAAAATAACAAAAATTCTAAATCTATATTCTGTGTTATTTTTATATATTTATCTATTTTTCATAGAAAATAGCAAAGAAAGAGACCCAAATGTGTCCTTTGACCTCAGCATTTACCAGAGCTTATTAAGCCCTGTGCTCTATGTACAACGAGCCAAATATACAGTTATCAAAAGTGTGAAATCATAATCTCATTCGTCATGGTGAAAATGTGTACAAATACAGTCTGCTAACTAACATCTAACCCCACCTCCGCTTTGATTCGCCCCTCCCCTTTCACTCCCAGTCTAGTCATTACTTGCCTAACCATCTGTCTGTTTAATCCCCATCCTCAATGGCCACGGAGTCCAGAATTCAAAGAGGCCCAGCATCGCCTTCTGTAAATATTTGCTGCCTTTCATTCGACGATGAATCGTTCCTCCAACAAGAGGATTCCTGGGTAAACAGCGAGCATTTCTGCAGGACCCCGGCGAGTTTGTTTACAGTGCTGTTTTCGCCAGCATGCATGCACCGAGATGTCCTTCCTGTTTCCCGTGGGTCACTGTTCTATCTCTCAGGCCATCGTCCCGTGTTCATCCTCCGATCGCGTCTCACCCTCATCCTCACTTTGATTCCTCGCCTCGCTGCCATAAACATTCCTCCCCAGTGGTCTCCTTGAGTTTCATCTCTCTGAGCGTTTAGTGACTTTGATAAAGCATGTCTGGGGGGAGTTGATTCTGGGATGGAAAATATCAGCATCCTTACAAACACACAAACATTGGGTTTGTCCCAAGAGGCAGATTTTATATCGTTGGTGCTGCAGCTCAAAGAGCTTGAGCATGTCGATGTGTTTTCTGTTGATTTAAACTTGTCTTTTAAAAGTTGGTCCATAAAATATGATTTTTTTGATCAATAAATGCTATTTTCTCCGACTCTTTGCTTGGGAATGTTTGCTCTTGAACCTAATCTGGACTAAGCAAGTAGAAAAAAATAAATGAATGCCTGCACAGAGAGATGAGAAATAGAGAGAAGAGATAGAGGGAGAGCTATAGAGGAGACACACAGAAGGGAACGGAGAGAGAGAGAGAGAGAGAGAGAGAGAAAAGAGATAAAGAAAGTGTAAATAGGAAGAGAAAGGAGAGAACGAAAGGAAATAGAAGAGACAGAGACGATAATGAGAAAGAGGAGAGAGAGAGAGAGAGAGAGAGAGCAGATAGAAGAGAGTGTGGGTGTGAGGGAGCGAGAGAGAGAGAGAGAGTGAGAGAAAGAGAGACAGAATATTATGTGTAAGATTAGGGCTCATCATTTTTAGAAAAAAATAGTGTTTTTTAACAAATATTGCGATTATGATATACAATGTAATTTATATTTACAGTTATAAGTAATAAATCACAAGTTAAAAGTTAAATACATATATATATATATATATATATATATATATATAATATTTATTATATATATATATATATATATATATATATATACACATCGATTATATATACATTTATATATATATATCTTTATAATATATTGTATATTAGTGATGGATGTGCTCTTCTTAACTGTCCATCTAAAATATTCTTAAAAAATTAGTTTATATTATAACAAGAACAACACAAGAACTTTCTCCAAACCAAAAAATGTTTTTGTTATCATTGCCTTATGTCACATTTTTGCTGGGAAACTCGTTCCTACATTCCAAACAAAGGGAACATCTGCAATATTTGGGGAGGTTCGAGGAAACTGAAGGACTCCAGGTGTGAAGAGAACACTCAAAAAAAGAATTCAACCAAACTGGAAGAGCCAATGGAGTTATAGGAGGAGACCTCTGTGCTCATCCTACCCCAGCTCCACGTGACACGGGATCATTGGCAGAAAAAGAGAGCACCCCTGAGGGCATGTCCTGAAGGGCTGTTGGATTGAATCCCAGGGGTGAACCTAATGATGCCCTAATCCCACCGCATCCTAACTCAGTGCAATTCTGCTGCGTGCACAGCTCCACCGAGTGTCTTTGGAAATGGACCACGGCTTGTTTTCTTTCCTTCGTGAAGCTGAGTGTCATCTATGAAGGGTTGAGAGAAATGTCAACGAGCTTGGTAAACCGATGGTACTAGCTGCAAGCCAAAAAATACAAGTTCATTTATGAGAAAGCCCATTTTTACGGTCAGTTGTGAATCTCGATTGTTGATGCTGATGACTTTAATGTAAAAGTAACGAGATCGCATGCGACGTTTAGCTTTGGTTTCAGCTGTCTCTGTGATTGACTGACCTGCTCAAGGCTGATCAATCCATAGAAGGCTAAACTTGAACAAATAAGTTATAACAAACTTTAAGAAAAAAAAACATTTGGTAATAATTTTGAAACTCTATAAATAAAATATTCAATATTAAGATTTATATAAATAAATAAACTAATTACTTGTTTCCTTAAACGTACAACCTAGTTAAACAACAAGCTAATTTGGCTTCGAAGCTCGTTTTTATTTATTTTTTAACGTGCCCCATTAAACAACAGTGTTAGTGTTGTTGTGCTTGTCTTTTCTACATTTAGGTTTTATTTTTGTGTATTTTTAATAATACTATTATTATTATCATTATTACATTGTTAATTTATTTATTTGTGTTTTAGTTTTATTTATTTGTGTTGCAATTGTTTTTTTAAACATTTAGATTTAATTTTTTTGTTAATGTTTTGTTTTTATTATTATTATATTATTATTAGTAGTAGTAGTAGTATTTGTTTTAATTTTGTGTTTATGTTTGTAATTATTTATTTATCTGATTGGTTACAGGATGCAAAAATTCCAGATCATCCAACACTGTTAGAACTAGTACATGTGCAGTAGATGCTCTTGAATACAACATTTTATGCCATCACCGCAAAGGTACATACCACAGCGGGTTTTATTTCGAGAGGATATTAAAAAAAAAGAATTCATCACTTCTATCAGTCCTTGGACATTTAAGGAGAATCGATCAGGTTAGTTAAGGTGTGCCCTGTCTTTTTTTTTCAAACATCAGAATCAAACCCAGCATGGATTCTAACAGGGATCACCGATTAAAACTCCTTTTATTAATAACATTAATAAACATTACATTTGTTATACTAATTACAATATTATTATGTTTGTAATCATTAATATTGTCTATATAGTGTAGCCCCCTTGAGAAATACGCACCAGTTGTCCCTGCCTCAACGTCCTTCTCAGAACTTCCAGAACTTAATGAAGAGAAATGTTAAGAAACACGTTTGAGGTCCAGCCAAATCCAACAGTCATTTCTGCTGATCGTAATTCATTTACACAATTTCTCGCATTACGCTGGAACCAGAGACCACTGCTTGGCAGGAATCCTAACAACTTTGGTCACTAAAACATCATGTTTAACATTATTGACTTCTCTGATTCGGCTTCTAATCACGCAGACACTGCATCATTTAAAGCACTCAAGGATTAGATAATGCAGTGTGTGTTTTTAAAGATAAAAACTGTGGCAGAGACTAGAGGAAAATAGTAAAAGTCTGCCGTGGGTGATTTCACTTCTTGTTTCTCAAGTGTTAGCTTGATATTTAGTGTTGCTTTAGTTGAACAGATGACATTTACCCAGAGGCGATGTAACACCATCTTCTGCTTTCTTTTTAAATTGACTTCAAGTTGGTCCTCTGACAAAGCACTAATGGAATCTCATTTGTCCCAGTCATATAACCCCACAACCCACGACTGGTTTCCCACTGAAGTGAAGCAGGTCTGAGACTAGTTGGTATCTAAATCAGAGATCTCAAAGAAAAACAAACAGGTTGCTTATAAAACAAACTAAGATATTGTACTATAAAAGGAGCACGGTCCTTAATCATTGTTTGTGTCTCACTCCAAAATTTTTATTAAATTGGATTTAATTTTTGGGCAGTGGTGGAGTTGGTCGTTCTGTAACCGAAAGGTTGGTGGTTCGATCCCCACTATTCTGCCGTTGTGGCCCTGGGGAGCAACTTCACCCACATTGCCCTGCATGGATGGGTGTGACTGGTGGAGGATGTTTGGTGGATGTGTGAGACTGGTGAGGGGTGTTTGGTGGATGTGTGAGTGACTGGTGAGGGGTGTTTGGTGGATGTGTGAGTGACTGGTGAGGGGTGTTTGGTGGATGTGAGTGACTGGTGGGGGGTGTTTGGTGGATGTGTGAGTGACTGGTGAGGGGTGTTTGGTGGATGTGTGAGACTGGTGGGGGGTGTTTGGTGGATGTGAGTGACTAGTGGGGGGTGTTTGGTGGATGTGTGGGTGGCTGGTGAGGGGTGTTTGGTGGAGGTGTGAGACTGGTGGAGGGTGTTTGGTGGGTGTGAGTGACTGGTGGGGGGTGTTTGGTGGATGTGTGTGACTGGTGGAGGGTGTTTGGTGGATGTGTGTGACTGGTGGGGGGTGTTTGGTGGATGTGTGAGTGGCTGGTGAGGGGTGTTTGGTGGATGTGTGAGTGGCTGGTGAGGGGTGTTTGGTGGATGTGTGAGACTGGTGGAGGGTGTTTGGTGGATGTGAGTGACTAGTGGGGGGTGTTTGGTGGATGTGTGAGTGGCTGGTGAGGGGTGTTTGGTGGATGTGTGAATGGCTGGTGAGGGGTGTTTGGTGGATGTGTGAGACTGGTGGGGGGTGTTTGGTGGATGTGAGTGACTGGTGGGGGGTGTTTGGTGGATGTGTGAGTGGCTGGTGAGGGGTGTTTGGTGGATGTGTGTGACTGGTGGAGGGTGTTTGGTGGATGTGTGTGACTGGTGGAGGGTGTTTGGTGGATGTGTGTGACTGGTGGAGGGTGTTTGGTGGATGTGTGTGACTGGTGGAGGGTGTTTGGTGGATGTGTGTGACTGGTGGAGGGTGTTTGGTGGTGGTCAGGAGGCCGTAGGCGCAGAATGGCAGCCACGTTCTGTCAGACTGCCCCAGGGAAGCTGAGCGCTACCAAGTTAGCTTATCACCACCAGAGAGTGAATGTGGAGTGAGTGAATAATGCTCTGATAACTGTAGAGCGCCTTTGAGTGTCTAGAAAAGGGCTATATAAATTGAAGAAGTTATTGTTATTTTATTTATTTTTACCGTGCCCCATTAAACAACAGTGTTAGTGTAGTTTATAGTTTAGTGCAGCTAAAAACTTTTTAACTACAGTCTAATTAAATAAATAATAACCTAAACAATATTGATAAAGCAGATAGATATTACTCTACATAATATGGCCTCACCACACTGTTCCTCACCAAATTGTGAAGATCAGGAGTCATTCAATCTCAGCATCATCAATTCAGAATTAGCAGATATTGAGCTTCAGATCAGCCTCTTACAGGCCAAAAGATCCAAGCTTAAAGAACAATGTGTGGCAATCTTCGCTCATAAAAATTCTAATATTAATTCAGCGTCTGTGCCCAGAAGGACAGATGCTGCTGCAGTAAACTGCACGCCAGCACTGGACCATCACAGTCCTGCTTTCTTGTTTTGTGAACAGAAGAGGAGAAGGCAAACTTGTCCCCGGGGGGCCTTCACTCCTCCCGTGCAACCAAGTTTTCAGATCCGCACCCAGAACCGGTTCACAGTTCTCAGCGAACCTGAGATGAACACTCTGGTGATTGGCAGTTCCATCGTCCGACACGTCCAAGTGACTGTCGGTGCGAACAAAGCACGTACGCACTGCTTCCCCGGTGCTAGGGTTCTTGATTTAGCCACAATCCTGAAGCCTGATGACAAAATCAAGGCTGTGGTCCTGCACGTCGGCTCTAATGATACGTCTCGTCGTCAGTCAGAGGTGCTAAAAGCGGATTACAGTAAACTGATCCGCACTGCTCGCCGCCTGTCACCCGCAACCCAAAATATCGTCTCTGGCCCTCTGCCAACGTATCGAAGGGGAACCGATAAATTCAGCAGACTTTTTGCGCTCAAAGAGTGGCTCACCACCTTCTGTCGAGAAGAGCAGTTATTGTTTGTTGACAACTGGAATCTCTTCTGGGAGCGCCCTAATCTCTTCCGTCCTGACGGCCTCCATCCAAGCAAGCTAGGCTCTAAACTTCTGTCAGATAACATCACTAGGGCCCTTATTAGCATCTGACTAAATAATTCCAAATATAACACTACCTCAGAAACCGACCTAAAACCTGTCAAAACCTAACATTTGCTATCAAAACAGTGTCAATACCACGAAAACATAAAATAACTATAAACAGTAAATTGCTTAACACCAATAATCTGATCAATATAAAATTAGACTACAAATTTTACAACTCGCAAACATACTCTAAAATTTGGTCTCCTAATCCTAGATCTCTTACACCAAAAGCTGTAATCATAAATGAATTAATCTCAGAGCTTAACCTTGACATACTGTGCCTAACTGAAACCTGGTTCACTCCAAAGATTATTTTGGATTAAATGAAGCGGCACCCAAAAAATACCAATTACAATCATGAACCGCGCTCAACTGGTCGTGGTGTTGGTGTTGCCACAATATATAGAAATACCCTAAACAAAGATGTGCATTCTCTGTAACATTAGCTGTTGTCTACAGGCCACCAAAATACAATTCTAGCTTTCTTCAAGAATTCGCTGATTTTGTCACACATCTTTAAAAAAATACTGATTTTTGGAGACTTTAACATCCATATCGATGACAAAAAAAGACTCGTTGGGTATTGCCTTTATAGACCTCCTAAATTCCTGTGGGTTTAAGCAAAATGTGGTCGGCGCAACCCACCGTCTAAACCACACTCTAGATTTGGTTCTATCTCATGGCATGGACCTAAGTGACATTGTTATATCGCCTCAAAGTGAGGATATCTCAGACCACTATCTTATATCTTGTGCTATGCAGACTATAAACATTAGCATAAGAAATGCATAAAAAGAGTGTTTGTGAATTTTAAAATACTCCGAGGAGCAAAATCTAGCACTTTCTGTATGATTGGTTGAATTGTTTTGGAAAAGCTGTTTTGTGTGAAGTTTTATGCTCAAGTAAAAGCGACGTTACAATTGGTTTTAGAGCTTCGATCACCTGTGACACTGGTTTTTGTTTATTGTTTTGAGGTTAAATAATCTCTCATTCTCCCTCATTAGACTTGTATCAACATTAAATGTCATCGTGAGGTCATCGGGTTAGAGGGGATCAAGTTTGTTTAATTTTCTGTGGGACATGTGATTCTGGCAGGATCACATGGCAGGTGATTGTGTTAGAGCTAACCCATCTTTGTTTATTTTTCTGCCAGTCGTTTGGTTCTTGTGAGATCACATGGCAGGGGATCAAGTTTGTTTATTTTTCTGCAAGTCATGTTATTCTGGCAGGAGATTGAGTTGGTTTATTGTTCTGCCTTCAGTCATGTGATTCTGGCATGATCACAAGGCGGGTTATCATCTTTGTTTATTTTTCTGCCAGTCATTTAGATTTTGTGAGATAACATGGCAAGGGATCATGTTTGTTTAATTTTCTGTAAGACATGTTATTCTGGCATCTTTGTTTATTTTTCTGCCTATAGTCATTGTTAACATGAACACGGTTTTATTTGTTAAACACAATGTAACAAGTAAGGAACTATTCAACAACCCACTAATCTGGAACTTAAAAAGGTTCTGACTCAACAGTGTAACTGAAATGTTGCATATTTTCTGCCCTTGTAACAAACGCTGTAGCTTTAGCAAGTTGGATTGCCTTGAAAGTTGAAAAGTTTCTACTTAAACATGTTATCTGTTCAAACCCAACCAAATGTTGTAGACGTCAATGGAAACAGGGAATTCCATGGCCCCAGCATGAACTTTCTGATATACAGGACTTCAGAATTCCATCACATTGGGGTTTGTTGTGCAACATATTGTCAATGTCCCAGTTGAAAACAAATTTGCATGGATAGTTGCTGAACTGATATAAGCCATCAAGGTTTGGAAAGGTATGTTAAAATAACTACCTCCATACATGAAATTTACCAAAGTACACAACTTGCAACCTCATCAAAAACTCTATACAACACATCATCTCCAAAGCATTTTTTTCACATTGATAACATCATAAATCACATTACGGGCATCTTCCTCTAATCTCAATATTCCAGCACTTTTCTCTTACCCCCATTTAAAGAGGGTGTATGTGTATTCCGGGAGGATGAGTGTCTGGCTGATGCTGGTGGTTTGTTGGAAGACTCTTTTGTCCTGTGTTAATGATGTCCCTTTGTGAGAGAGAGAGAGAGAGAGAGAGAGAGAGAGAGAGAGAGAGAGAGACAGGGATGAGGGCTGAAGACGCTGCCCGTGGTAAGGGAGCGGGCGGCTGAGGGTTTTAGTGTGACTGGCAGCTGGAATAATCCTCCCTTTGTACCCTCTGAGGGGCTCTATGAGTGTGCCCCATCGTTTCAGACCAGCCAGATGGAATCAGAGAGCACAAGAGCGACGGAAAAGGATTCAGAGCTACACAAAAGCATTCAGACCAGAGCATGTTTAGCTTATCCGAGGTTTGGTTTTCGAGTGGCATGACACACAAAGTCTACGATTGGGTATGGCACTGGTATATAAAATTAAGTGTACCGGAGAACTTGTTCAATGAAGTGTGTCTTTGCTTGACTTACATGAAGACCAGTAAACTTTATTTATTTGTGATTGATTAAAAAACGTTTTTCTTCTGAGCTATACAAGAGCTGTTCTATTTAGTTTGGTTGACAAGGATTTATTCCAGATGTGTTGGGCTTAGCTGTGTGATGTGGTTGCTTCCTGGCAGCCTGTGGAGCCGTGGCCTGACTCGCATTAGTGGTTTTGGACAGTACAAGATTGAAGATTATGGGGATCCTCATTGTGTGTGAACGGCTAGCAAGTCTATCATCAAAATGTTTAAAGCAGCTTCAAAAAGGCTTGGGTCAAGCTCTGGCATCTGCTTCCGTTTTTTGAGGTGAATTAATCAATTGATGTGTTTTAGTTATACAAAAACAAAATCAACACGGATGCAAGTAGGATAAAGGTGCTTTCACAAGGGAAGTGATAGCTGTGAGCGTCTTGTTTACAGACACAGCACTCCGGGAAAACACAAGCTGTTTTGCAGGTGGAGTGGAGACTTGGGTTTATTAAACGAAAAATGTATAAAATACAATACCGCGATGTATCCTCTGCAGAGGATAATCTGTGGCTGTGTCATGCTGGGGAAATGTCCAAAATACGTGCAGGGACACTGGTCCAGCAGGAGATGGTGTGATGGGTGCTGGAGGCTGGGCTTTAGAGGCAACTAGAATTCCCCATCTGTAATCCTCTCAGAGATTCAACACAGTCCCTGGTTGCTGTTTCCCCCTGTAGCTCGTTGAGGGGCCGAGGTTGAACTGACTTGCGATCCTCTGTCTCGGAAAGCTCTTCATCCTCTCTCTATTGAGTTGCAAGTGGTATCGATCATAGTCCCCTGCTGCACCTAGTTGCCCGATTAGTTTTTTAAGGTGACACTGAGGGGTTTATGGTATCACCTGCCAGTGTTTTAGCTTGACCATGGTCCTTTTATCACTTTAGAAACAACTTTTTCTGTACTGCATCTGAATTACTCTCATGACCTCTATAATTCAATTCTGCACCAGATAGGATGCAAACTGTTTTAAGTTCAGCTGCATGTCAGTACGACCAGATCTGAGGAGCACATCCCACCAGTAGTGAAATCTTGCACCATCTCCTGAACCAGTTAATGTCAATTTTAAAATAATGATGCTTACTTTTAACACAATACATAGTCTGGTCTGGATTATTTAAAAATCTTCTTTGAGGACAGATACAGCAATTCGCTCTGCTGTGGACACATACTAAAACCGGATTTATAGTTGCGTGTCAAGCCTTCGAATTGCCCAGTATGGAAGGCTCAACGCACACCCATTCCTCAACAAAGCATTCATAGTTGTGCACTCCGTCCTGCGCTGTCTTTGCTAAGATCAATATCGCTGAGATAGGAATGTTAACTGTTAGTAAACCAAAACACAACACCGATGCTAATAAAATACAGGTTTTATTTACCTTATTATAAATCATATAAATATAACTTCTTACATACATCCGCGGCTGCTGTGGAAGCACTATCTCTAAACTGATGAATGCCACAACGTGGCATGATGACATACTAGCATACTAACTGTAGTATAACGAGGGGAGAGTGGCAGTAGCGGTGGCCAATCACAGGGTGGCGCTGCCGTATTTAAGTGCGATAGCGGGAGTCACACGTATACATCATTCTCCAGCTGACTTCCCGTCATACGGGCAACCTCACTCACCCTTCGGGAAAGGTAGGCGCTAGCCTTTGGCAAATGTTTTGCTCTGTGAACTGGCAGTCAATGACCCCATCGGTATTGTTTGTAGTAAAATTGCAATCGGAGCAGCATTTACTGTGCTGGTGGCACCACCGGTTGGGGGATTGGTGCCGACAGACGGCTCGATCGGGTGAGTAAGGCTGTTAACACCCCCGTAGCGAGCGTGCGGCTGGTCGCTGTGCAATGTTGTGTGACGCGCTGTGTTGGCGTGTCTCCGTCTAGAGTCAGTGTGTTGGGCGTATGTTCGCTATGCTTCCGTTGCCATGGAGGGCTGTTGAAAACTGCAGCGAAGATTCCCGGGTGAGTGCGTATAAAGATTGAGTCACCTGGGCTAAACTAATTAAATAACGGTCTCATGGTTGTTTGCAGGATCTGCCCTTTCCTTTCCTTTTTCTTTCATTTTCTTTTAGTTCTGTTTCCTTTTATTTTCCTTACATCACCGTCCCACTTTAGTTTTCTTTTCGGTTTTGTTAAATTGTTTCCCCTTTGGACTGTTGCCTCGGAAGGCTACTTTATTATCTCGCCGCCTCGTACGGTGCACGGACGAGTCACTCGGCCACAAGCAGCAGAAAAGTCTCTCGCATGATTCGTTCTCGCTCTCCTGCCGAAGCGTTACACCACCCGAAGGACCTGCTGCTTGGAGGGAGGATTTTGAAAGATAAGTGCATATGACGCCTGGTATTTCGCCAGTAATATGAACACTTTTAGCTTTTGGTGTGAATGGTTGGAATATGCCTTTGTGAACGTGGGGCCTGTGAATGAGTAGCACTGTGTCATTTTTAGCATATATACATGTACGGGGGAAATTCTTTTTATCTGATTTGTGTGTGGCGGGAATAATTGTGAAGGTCTGTTCTGGCAGGGGCGTGGTCTTTGCATCTGGGTGCTGGTACCCTCCAGGAGAAGTGGCCCTGCTGGTGGCTGGGGATAGCCGGGTGCACCTGACCCAGGTGTTGACACGAATTCTTTGGCTTGCCTCCTCTTGCTTGACGTGGGTGGTTGAGTTTCACTGTGTGCGTTTGCTGTGGAAGGTATCTCCCCTCCCCCATGCAGGTGTCCTCAACTCCTGGGCAAGTGCCTTCTGCCCACGGCCCCTGGTGGTAACTTGACCAAAATTATCCTGCTATATTGAATTGTTGTTTATAACGTATGCCTCCGAAATGATCAAATAAAGTGTAACCAAAGAACGAGTCGTTGGGTTTTGCCTTTTACACATACTAAGAGTGTCTTATCTGCGTGCCTAGTGCTTACAAGTTCTCCAGGTGAAATTCCTGGGGTGGCGTAGTCGGTTGTTAATCTTTCTATGTAAATATTGGGCAAACCTATCAAGAAATCAGATATAGTGCCTAACGTTTAGACAAAACCCTGTTACCATTTCGCCACATAACTAAAGCTAAAACTCAGCACATATAACAAAGCAAAGTTATTTACTTTATCTTGCTCTGCTCCACTTTGACCAATCACGAGGTCAACACATTTGAAGTCAACAATTTGAGTCAACACGAGGTTATGTAAGCATGCAACCTTCGCAGAACGCAATTTGTAGGCTTGACGCAGAAGTATAGATCGGACTTAAAGGTAAGACCTCATTGGGGAAAATTTCCATGTGCAACAATTTGTTCCTAATTTTTTCATGTAATAGGATTGGGCGGTGCTACACAGATCTGATAAAAAGTGAAGAAAGTCTGCTTCTGAAATATCACGCTGGTCTTTGGCAACACAAAGCTCCATACTCGTCCAATGAAGCTGTATCTTTTGATCACACGTGAGGAAAGATGAGTCTGTAGAAGACGGAGAAGAAGAGAAGCACAAGATGAGCAAGTCGAACTGTTTGTACTAAATACGAGTTCTGAGATTAATCTACTACTGCTTCTCAATTAAAACACATCCAATGCATCCAACACATTCACATCCTCTCTAAAAAATAGACAGTTTTCATCTTCCACTTGATGCTATTCTATCTCATTAATGGTTAAAGATTCACTGCTGATTTATTGTTTTTTTTTATTATTTACTGTTGCACTTTGTTGAGGACTTTGAGGTGGTGTTTTAAATAAACATTAACATTAGTATTATCATCATCACGCTACTGTTTAGACATGTAATTTTTTTATCAAAAAGTTGATGGCACCTCTTTGCTTTCCTGTACACATGTCTCATCAAGCTTCGAATGAGACTTTAAGCTGAGGGATTTGAAGTGAAACAAACCCCATTGATGTGCAAGCTTACTTCTTACTTTTTTCCTTCACAGTTAGAAGTTTTTGAGAGACTTTAAACAGTCATTAAATCTGTTCTTATCAGAGGAAAGTCAAGTCATGCATGAAATGTGCTTTAAAATGTTTTGGAACCTTCAGTGTCAAACAACCATGTCCAGAACATTGTACAAGAGATGTCGGCAGCAAACAAACTAATCGTTTGCTCAAACAAAAGGAATAGTAAAGCTCAAATCGCGCACTAAAGACCTGGGACCATGAGAAAAGTTTTCACCGACATAAATAATCAGTGAATTAGTTGCACAAAAAAAAATGCACAAACTTTCTTCTGTACATCTGATGGCTCTTAAGAATGAAAAAGTCTCAAGAACATATTAACTTTCCAACTTTGTGTGTTAACGAGGAAGCAAATATGACTTGTATATCATTGGTTTATTTGATACTCCATTTCAAAATTGAAATGTAATTTTTCCTTTCTAAAACAAAAACAACATTTCTTTTTTCAAACTGCTCTTAAAACTAAAAATTACATTCCGGGAGTCTGGAGTAGAGAGCCTTGCAGAAATGGAGTTTACTCACCAGTAGGGTACGCAATCAAGGCTAACATCAAGCTGAAAGATGAGAGAGCTGGGGTTAGAGAAGGGTTGTTGTCAAAGATTAACTTCTAAAGTTAGTTTGGGGAACTAGATGGTTAGTGTCAGCCTTCTTCAATCTTAATTGACACTTGGATAGTTTTTTATCCAGACACAAAGCAGTGAACTTGACCGGTTCCTGTAACTTTTGCGACGTGTGGGGTGGATTTTTAGCTTCTCTGTGAGCTATTGCACCATCCCCCACAGGTCCATGAAGCACCTAAACATCCCACCTACCACCTAATGTACATCATTTTCCTTACGTGGCCTTAGACCTCAGAATGTGATTGAATGGTTTTGTGAGTGGGTGGGATCACACCTCTGGGATCCCATCTACAACTTAATATACATGAAAATCCTTAATCCAATCAAACGTATAGTTTTGAGTGGAGGATGATGTGCGTAGGCAGGGCTTGTAGTGAGAGTCTGGTGGATAGTCAAAACCACTACCAAAGTACCTAGACAACCTAAAACCTCCAGGGAGACCACTTCAGACCAGGTTTATTTGAACAACTTGTTCTTCCATAGGGTCTTCCAAAGGGCCCAAACAACCTAAAAACAATGACAGCTTCAGACGGGGTTTGTCTGAACAACATTTTCTTCCAGAGGGTCGTCCTCAGGGCCCAAACAACCTAAAAACAATGACCACTTCAGACCGGGTTTGTTTGAAGAACTTGTTCTTCCAGAGGGTCTTCCTCAGGGTCCACAGAGTACATAGACAACCTAAAAACACCAGAGAGCCCACTTCAGACCTAGTTTATCTGAACAACTTTTCTTCCAGAGGGTCTTCCTCAGGGTCCACAGAGTACATAGACAACCTAAAACCACCAGAGAGACCACTTCAGACCGGGTTTGTTTGAACAAATTTCTCTTCCAGAGGGTCTTCCCAAGAGCCCAAACAACCTAAAAACCATGACCGCTTCCGACCGGGTTTGCCTGAACAACTTTTTCTTCCAGAGGGTCTTCGTCAGGGCCCATAGAGTACCTAGACAACCTAAAACCACCACAGACACCACTTCAGACCGGGTTTGTCTGAACAACTTTTTCTTCCAAAGGGTATTCCTCAGGGCCCACAGAGTATCTAGACAACCTAAAACTTCCACCAAAACTACTTATGACCTGGTTTGTCTGAACAAATTGTTCTTTGAAGGATGTCTTTCTCAGGGCCCAACGGGTCCAGGGGTCTTGATAATCTGTGTGCTGATAATGCTGGGAGACCTAACACTGCAGCCATGCTCATATACCTATAGCTGCCCTTCTTTATTTCAACATCAACACATGTGTTCCTTTTTCATAGTCCCACAAAATCAGACAGAATCTCTATATCTGTCTGTATCACAACGAACCACTCAAGTCATGAATAGCTTTTTGGGCTATGAATTTATTGACTGTTGAATAAATTGACCAGAGAGAAAGAAAATAAGGGTCGAGAGAAGTCTTGCTTGAGTGTACAAATCCCTCTGAAGGGGCAACAGTAGCTCTGAATCGAGACTCATTCTTTTGTGCGTGACTCTCTGTGTGCGTGTGTGTTTTGCACATGTATAATGAACAGCGGTTAGTGAGTGGACCGTATCCTTGGCCCTGAGTGGCTCTGGCGCAGACTCTCTTAATTTAAGAGGGGATTAGGGTTGTGGAAGAACACTACACCTCCCCGCTCTAATTGGAGACGGCTAATAGCAGGGCTCCTTGAAAACGGAGCCTTTTTATCTTCTGAAACGGTCTTAAAACATAGAAAGAATTACAATGTGGTCTTCCAGGCATCTCATATGATTTCTGTGGCTTAGTATCTGCTGTAGCCTTTCGCTGAATCATTTGAATGCACATTGGCTCATGATGATGTCAGAGACCCCTAGGGGGCATTGTGATGCAGCCAGCCCACTTGGGTTACGTGTTATATAGGTATTCTAGTAGCAAAATCACTAAACTCAGAAACACACCACACCCAGCAAAACTAATTTGCCAGACCTTAGGCTTTTTAGGTGAAACTGTGTTTGTTGAATAGACCCTTCGCTCAAGTTGTTCACACAACAGCTTAACAAACGGACACTCTTGCAGTCAGCATCCCTGCTGCTTCAGAAGGTTTGGTGGTTTCATTATCCTCATGCAGGATAAAACTGGGAAGAAATTGCAAGGCAAGCCATGTCTGGGTGGAAGGGAAGAAACGAAGACAGACAAAAAAAGGCATATAAACATTTTCAGATAAATTAAAAGTTAGAATATTTTACATTTTGGTAGAAGTGAAACTAATAGTCTGAGCTATTTAAGTTGCAAATTCAGTGGAATCATTTTTTAAACTTGGCACATTTAATTTGGAATCTTTTCACAAAAACATAAAGCATTAAACAGTTAACAACAATTAAATGCTGTTGGTTGAACACTGGTACAACTGTTAAATGCTAACATTGGAAATCAGTTATACTAACAATAATCAACATTTACATTTGTTTAAAAAAGGAGAGCTTTGGACATATATTGCTAAACCGGGAAGGGCTTGTCATAATCAAAATAAATTTGAAGCCAATCAGTGTTCTGAACAAAAACTCTGTGCACAAAATCTTGCACAAGGCATGATTGGTCTAGTTGAGTTTAATTGATTTTGTTGAGTTCAAACATATAACAGGTCTTTAAACAACTTATCCCCTCTAAACTACCAATAAAGCAAACTCAAAACTCAGCGGCTTAACGTGCCGAAAATCTGCTAAGCTACTCTAAACGTTTACACAAAGTGACGCACACCTTTTAAATAAGTGTATCTAACATTAGGTATTTTGCGGGTCCCCAATGTGTATGTCACGTGAAGTCGATCTTTCTCACTTTTCTGGCGGCTGAAAGACACAAAAGTTTGTAGCTCAGTCACGGCCTGAACACTTTCACAATTTGTCTAGAGTAGAGACAAACTCTAATCAACTTTGTCTAAACGGCTCAAAGACAGCAAACAAGCGCAAAGTTTTCTCTCACTAGGATGGTGAGCAGACAACTTAAATAATCAAATGAAGTGTTGATGGTGCGATGCAATTGGTCGTCCAATTATGACATCATAATTTTCGCAGAAGATTGATGGCAGGATCAACGACTGAGGTGATAACATCAATGATGATTGGATGCGCAGAACCTACAAATATGGTAGAGAGAGTGCAAAGCAAGAGACTGAAGGAAACACGAGGATGAACAGAAAAGAGGAAAGAAAAGTAAGAGAAAAATACACACAGCAAACCAAATCCAAATAACACAGTATAGTGTAATGTGTAACATTTGTTTTCCAAATTTAAAACCAAACAGTGCAAGATTACTGTTGTTTACGCTTTTAATTTCAACTGACAGAGTTTCAACTATGATTTAAAATTCAAATGCAACAAAATAGAAAATATGCATAATTTTGTCATTACATTTGTACATGCAAAAAAAATATGAAACACCACCAAACTGGTAAGAAATATGTAAAACATAAAAATTACACCAAGTACAAACATCTGATGTTTATGGAGCTTCTAAATCATAGGAAGAGAAAAAAATATTTTTGAAATATTTACTCAAATATTGCTTGCAAGAGAACACAAAATGATTGCAAAGGGGATCCAAAAATAAAGGTATTTCACTAAAATAGACTGCATTAAACTTTTTACAGTTTGGCAACTTTTTCCCTCAATAAAAAAAAAACATACAAGGGAAGTGAAAATACGTCCATATTATGTAATTTATTTTCTGATTAAAGTTGCTATTTATACAGTTATTTTGTAATGGCATGACTCGACTCACCTCGACTTGATGTTCATTTGGAGGACTTCCTTCACGGTTCTGTGTGAGGTACCAAAGTGAAATGAGGTTCCAAGAATTGTGTTTTATTCTGATTGGACAGACAGGCATGACGAGACATCCCGTTGATCACTGATTGGACACTTGCTGAGGTAACTGATGGACCAGAAAGAATTCAGCAACTTCAGCACTTTTCAGCAGTTCTTCATCTTTCTTCCATAATCCATCTTTTAAGTCTTTCGTTTGACCACCAAAGGCCACCACACAATGTATAAATAACACACCTCCTTCCAAGCTCTTTATTATTTTGTGTTGTGTAAGATCAGCTTCGTACATTTCTACTGCAAACTCCAGATTCACCAAGCAAGTCTGATGTAGTAATGTTTGCAAACAAATCCACTCAGAACTAATACTGAAAGTCGTGCCATTATAAATATCCAGTCCATCTATTGTATGTACATTTTTGTTTTATTGACTGTTTCAACAATGAAACCGTTGATCTAAATTAATTTAGATTTAAATAGATTTCTTTTTAAAGTGTTTGCTTCCTTTTAAGTCCACCCTCTTCAAGTGTGATCAATAGTTATGCTTGCTGCCTTTAATACGGCACTGATTCAACAAATCAAAGGCCATCATGATCACTACAAAGACTATGTTCTTCCTGCTGATCCTCTCCTTTAAACCCAAGCTACTGCTTACTTAAAAGGTTACAACTCAACTTTTTCTCCAAAGGAGCAAAACTTCCAAATTCTTTGTGAACCGTACAACATCCCAGCAAGCCTCTCCAAGGGCCGAGCACTTCAAACTCTCCTCTGAAGCACTGTAACAGACCCAAACCAGCCTTTGAGAGCGAGAAGAGAAAGAGGGAAGAAAGATCTGGAAGAGCAACGGAATCTCTAAGAAACTATAATTGAAAGAAACGGCCCAAAACTCTGGCTTTTAAAGAGACATCTGATCAGCTGAAATGAAAGCACTTTCATATAACGCTGCTTGCCTGTTTTATTTTTCCCTCTTATTGAAATAAGGCCTTTTTTCCATCTGATTGAATGTAAGACTAAAAGAGGACTAGAGGAAGTGGGACCAGCTTGTGTTTGCCCACTAGCTTTTAGTCCATAGCCTAATGAGTTCCTGAGGGAAGGCGCGCTGTCAGTCATCCAGTGTTCCCTTTTTTCATCTCCCACCAACTCTGCCTGTACCGCAGAACTGAGGGGCTTGACATAATTAGAGATCACTAAGCTACCACAAACTTTCCCCCTTTTTAAACAGGCCTACATTAACTACCGGGGAGAAGCAGTGTGATCTGTTCAATTATAGGCTGCTTGGAAAAAAGGTAGGTGTGCCACATGGCTGTGTATCGGGACCAGCTTTCTTTTCAGCTCATTGAACCTGATTGTCACATCTTTCAGATAAGTAATTCGAGGTTCAATTTTCTGAACCTCTGCCAGCAGACCCAGTCTGTTTCGAATACTGGGTGAAGCAAGAGTCGCAAATGGAACTCCCATGACTATGCTACAAACGTGAATCACTGTTGTAGTCATTTTCATAGCAGCTTGAGCGACAAATCAAACTCATAATTTGAGTAGAACATGGACATCGCTAGGATATGTGCCCAAGTGAAAATCAGTTATCCCCCAATTAAATGTCAAACTTAAGTAGAGATTTCAGACAAAATACATTATTCTTACATACACTCACCACCAACTTACTAGTACCAGTTCAGACTCCTTTTGCTTTCAGAACAGCTTTAATCCTTAATTGCATAGATTCAACAAAGTAATAGCAACAGTCCTCAGAGAGCGTGCTCCATATTGAGATGAGAGCACCATGGAGTTGCTGCAGATTTGTCAGCTGCACATCCATGATGCGTATCTCCTGTTCCATCACGTTTCATAGGAGCTCTACTGGATTGAGATCTGCAAACTCATTGTCACTTTCTGAAAAATCTGGAACTAGCATCAGAGGATGGGTACCAAATGGCTGCAGTTAGACTGTGGCATTTACACAATGCTGAATTGGTAGTAATGGGCACAAAGAAAATTTACCCCACACCATTAAAGCATCACCACCAGCCTGAACCACTCGTACGAGGCAGGATGCATCCATGCTAAGGGTTTCTACAAGATTCTTCATGCTAAATGTATAGTTTCTCATATTTCTCATTTCTCATCTCTATTAACTTAAAATGTTACAATAACGGCATACGACTTAAAATTGATGAGTAGTTACAACTTCTTTGATAGAGTTTGTGAAATATTTTTTTAAGTAAGCTGAGCAATGCTTCTGTTTAAGATATGCAACATAGCTAGTTAAAAAAAGGTGTTTGATGTTTGAATGTGCTGTTTATCATGATTTATCAATTTAAGTAGTTATTAAAATGTGTTTCTGATTTTTGACTGTTCATTATGTTGGTTTGTGTTTATGGAGATGTTTCTCTCGTTGAGAGCAAGGTGTGGAGAAATGGTTTTCTGGGGAATAGTGTACAGGATTAGAAGAGATGCTAATAGTTTATGAGCTTGTAGTGGAAAAACGTCTACTTAGAGAATTTAAGGCCAATAAGAAAGTGTTTGGAGTTGGTTTTGTGACATCACTTGTCTCTGTATTTGCTATCATTCACATTTATGATCACTTCTGCTCGACAGCGCCTTACTAGGAGTGGTGGAACAGAACTTTGATAAATATAGTAGTTTGGGTTGCTACTATAATTATTTATAACTTGTGATTTATAACTTGACTTAACAAAATAATTTAAGTTTGTTGTTATAAAAATCATCAAGTGGGGCTAGTCTGTATTTACAGCTAGGAAAAATATGACACAATAAACTTAAAAACGAAAGTGATGTGATAACCCTCGTTACTGAAAAAATGCAATTTAACCAATTAGGTAAAATGTTTAGAGTAAGCTCAACTTATCCTGTATTACAGTGTTATTTGCATTTATATTAAATTTACATTTTTGTATTTAGCGACTTGCAGCAGAGGGAGAGACAATAAGTATTTCTTCATATTTACAAAAGCAAAGACTTTTGTTAGAAACACCAGACACATGTACACGCATGTTTTAAAAAATACGCTGTTTGTCCACACACAGCGTTTCCACCAAACTGAGCATTTTTGAAGCCACAAGCCAAGGTGAAGTTTTCTGAAAATGCTGGGTATATCGTTGCCGTGTGGAGAGCATACTCTGGGTTTTTTTTTGGTTGGAGGAGGAGTTTTCCATTAGATGGGCTGCTTTTGATTACACTTAGGCGATGTCACACACCACACTGATGGTTATCTTCATTAATCCGGAATAGGAGCTCTTTAAATAAACCCTGCATGAGTCGGAGAACACAAGACATGGATACCGTGATGTTTTCATTCGGTGGGTGCTGGGTAATAGCGGGTAACAAACAGATGGGAGGAGTCATCTGCATGTGAATGGAGTTGACTGAATGAGCCATTGCTGGAGAACAGACGCTTGCAGACTCGTCGATGAGCGATATCAGAGAGAAAAGACTTTAGCGGGGAAGACAAGAACATGTTTAGAGCTGGAGAGGAGGTGTGAGAGACGCCATAACCCTTCACGGCTCGTTAGAGGGAAGTTCCTGGTTTTATTTACTCATTGTCAAGTTATTTCCTGCTTTTGCTAAACTCAGAATTAACTGCGTAAGCTCCCACACTTTGGAACGCAGCATCACAAGACACAATACTACAAGTAATTAAAATATGCTAAAAACCCACTCTTTAGAAACTGTTTTGCAATGCCATCTTGTGCATTTAAAGTTTTTTTTATCACTATGACAGCTTTTTTCCATATTTTTAACAAGTTTTCTTAAACTCTTAACGCAGTTAGTAAATCATCTGTATTTGTAGGCTCTGTAATTATTTTTTTTGTTGTGTTGATACAAAAATGCATAGAGTTAACACATATGCAAAACTTCAAAGCTTGAACTTCTTTTAAGCACAAGCTCCACTAAGACCAAAACACTGACATTTTAAAGCCAAATTTGCAATTGCTTTCACACTGAATGAACAGATAACATCATGTTCTAAACAGAACTTATACACGATATTGTCAAACTGTCCTGCTGTTCATATTGTGATTTGAAACACAAATATATTCCCTGTACATCATTCCATTACCGTTGAGAAATAACTTATTACAGTTATGCAAATATATCAGTCACAGTTGATTAAATCTAAAATCAACCTCAGTGTTGAGGTTTCTCCAATCACACAATCAAATTTTCTAAAAGAGGAGTCTTTGGGCTGATCTTGAGAGGAAAAGGACCAATATAGAGCAAAAGAAAGAGAGAGAAAGAAAACGAACAAAGGGAAGAAAGGAAAGAAAACAAACAAAAAAGAAAGAAAGAAAGAATGAAAGAGAGAAAGAAAATGAACAAAAGAATCGATGAAAGAAAGAGAACAAAAGAAAGAAAAAATGAAGAAAGAATGAAAGAGAGATTGAAAACAAACAAATGAAATGAAGATAATAATAGAAAGAAAGAAAGAAAGAAAGAAAGAAAGAAGGTCTACATGAAGGAGAGAAAGGCAAGTACCAAATGCAGAACATATAAATTTTCATCATAATTTCAGTGTTTTTTGGGGGTTTGTATATCTGATCTTTTGTAAATGAAGTCTGTACTCTAGCAACTCTGTTTATCTATTTCTCTATTTATTTTACATAAACTGTAAATTTTATAAAGCTATTCTGAGATGGGCAGTAATTGTTTGTATTGAATTTCAGCAGCAAAAGAAACAAACCCAACAAAACTATAATGTTTGAAAAGCTGAAGAGCAGACAAACTCATAAAGTAATGCAGTTTCTGTAATTTCAGTTTTTCTCTCGATGTGTTATGATCGACTAAATACTGCTGTCGAAAGAAAATGTTAGTGATTTGAAAAAAAAAATGCTTTTGAAACATTTTTGCAGCGTTTTGTTCACATAGTGTATTGTGTCATTTTATTATCGTCTTTTGAAAATGAGTTTTCAAGTTTTGTTAATTAATATGTGATTTTGAGAATTAAATGAACTGTTTTGCCAATTGAGTTATCTGTATTGAAAAAAAATTATGAATTACATAGACATATAACACGTTTATGTTTTCAACATTCTGTGCACATTTTCCCCAATCGAAAACTGGAACCGCTTTACATTTCAAATCAGAAATTTGCAGCAGAACCAAGACAGAACACATTCTCTCCGAGTGAACGCAGAAACCCGCAGGTTCGGGTTAATTACCCTGCTGCGGCCTCACAATAGAAAGGCCGTGGTGATCATCTCGGTCTCTTGTGAAAGGCACTAGATGCTCTGGCAGTGCGGCAGCGGCGGTGCCAGCAGGGAGGAGTGTGCCAGCCTGTGAAAGGGTTGAGTGCGGCTGACCCCCATGGGCCTTCTGTGGGCATTGGACGCTGATCAAAGGCTTGGAGGAGCTGAGAAGGGAGGAGGTGAACTGCTATGGCGAGGGTGGGAGACGTGCCAGCTCGGATTTGCATCCCTAGAGAGAGGCGTGTGTCAGAGAGAGAGAGAGAGAGAGAGAGAGAGAGAGAGAGAGAGGAGAGAGAGAGAGAGAGAGAGAGGAGAGAGAGAGCTCAGAGAGAGAGAGAGAGAGAGAGAGAGAGAGAGAGAGAGAGGAGCGATAGAGAGAGAGAGAGAGAGAGAGAGAGAAATCCAGGGTTTTCATTCCCCTCATTATTAGCTTGCTCATGATAAGCGCGGCGATGCGCTCTGAGAGGTGTTGGATTTATTTGAAGTGGGCGAATCAGGAAAAGAGTTAATTGTATTCCAGTTGTTTTATGATATAAAATAGACAGTTTTTTTCTGTTTAAGGTTTTATAAGACGGCTCAAAATCTAATTTAAGATCGTAACATCAAAAACACAAATACAACTTTTTTTTCCATAAAAAGTCTGCTGCAAATACATTGTTTGAAACCGTAACCATCACTTTAATGTTTTTGAGCATTTACAAAGCTCTGACAACCCTAATTGTCATTCAGACCTTTTTTAATCTTTAGGAGCATTTTCTAAATCTCTGGCAACCCCAATAATCACGTTTATGATTCTGAGCACTTGGAAAAGGTTTTCTCAAACTCTGGCAACCCTAACCATCATTTTGACATTTTTAACATGTAGAGCATTTTCTTAATTTCTGGCAACCCTAACCATGACTTTTATGTTTCTGAGCATTTTTTTTTAAACATTTTTTCAGACTCTGACAACCCTAACCATCATTTTCACATGTTTTAATACATAGAGCATATTCTTAATTTCATAATTTTCACTTTTCTTTAGCATTTAGAAGCATTTTTATCAATCTCTGGCAACCCTGTGCATAGATTTGGATACAAAGTCACTGTGAAACACACAAGGAAATAGAAGCAAGAAGGAACGAACACAATGTTCATTAAAGTACTCGAAATCTCACGACTATCATCCTGTCACATAAACAATTCATCAGCTTTGTTTTTGGCCAAACACACACACACACACACACACACACACACACAAGATGCTAATTAAGTGAGCCCCCCACCATGTTGCACTAATTAGCCCAAATTTAAAAAACAAACATATTTACCAACGGTTTGATCAAAGCGCTGGAAAGAGTGGCCCCGCGATGGATTGGCGATCTGTCAAGAGCGCACCGCCTTTAGCCCAGAGTGCGCCACAGACCCTTGTGAGCACAACATGGATTACTCAAGGTAGAAGATGAATGGGTGAATCCTAGAGAACTCACTCATTTATTGCGTACTATATTCAAAATACACAAATAAAGCACAACACTTAAGATCCTAAATAAGCTACAACCATTTTTCCTCCATTAACTGTTATAATACATCTCTAATAAATGTGATTCGCTGTTATGTGGGTTACAAGCTATTATGTTGTTCATTTGCTGCTCTTTTGCAAATGAAGTCTGTGCCGCAGCAACTCTGTGTCTATATTTATTTTAGATAAGCTGTAGACAAAACAAAAAGGTTTCTGTAATTTGAAACAAAAATTGTGAATAAATGAAGGTTTTAAGATCCTTTCAAGACAGTTTGCTTCAATGTAGAATTAGTGTTATTGCAATTTATTATATATGGATATGTCAGAAGTATATTGATCAAATATGCAACATTCAAAAACAACTGTATCATCTTATCGAGAAAATGTATATTGAATATTGTATAATTATCAATATTGAAATATCGTATAGATATAAGGTTTTTTTTCTCATAATTAACTTCTGGTTTTAGTCTTTTCTCTTTCTTCTGAAGAAAGCCCTCATATTGTACACCGTCTTATTATTGTATATATTATATAACTGGGTAGGAACTGTGATGGTCTCTTTTGATCATTTTAAATAAATTGAAACAACCAAATCACTTCTTGAAATGCTGCCATAAAAATGTACCAAAAAAACCCATCAGACGTATAGCCAACGCTTCGTGGACGTGAGATTTGAAGCTGAGAGGGTTTTGTCACCCTTTAAGAACGCTTATGCCCCGGTCACATTAGGAAATCACCTCTATTGACGTGAACAGAGTCGCATTCAACGATGTGAAACCAGAAACACTTCAATCGATCGATGAGTTGATTAATCGGATAAGCTCTTAGTTTTTTCATCTCCTGATATTTTACACCACAGAGAAGAAAAAAGTGCATAGAATTCAATATCAGATCACACATTTCTGCACTATATGACTGGCACAAATTACAGTTTAATAATATAAATCTGCTTATTATAAACATAGTAGATATTTCACTAAAGAAATGCAAATCTCTAGAAACTACTGATAAAGATTTCAGGCGAACATGTTTTATCACAACAAAAAATAAAGAGAATGAAGTTTAAAGCACTAATTAAAGTGACTATATGTATGTTCTGTACACTATATATGAATATCTTTAATTTCTCTTCAAAAGGAGCCTTCATCTGCCATATTACACTAAAAGTAGCTGTGTTCAGAAGCACATTAGTTGTGTTTTTAAATAGATTATAACGTTTAGCGTGATCCTGTTGTACTGTACAACATCAATGAGTTAACAATAAAAAAGCCAGCTGTAAATCTAATTATTGCAGCCTTAGTTCAGAGCTCTCAGTAGCTAGTCTGACAATGGCATTAGAAACAAACAAAACTTAACAACTTTATTATTTGAAAAAATATGAATTGTACAATAAACAAATTGCTTATAAAACCCAGATCGCTGAAATCTGGGTCTTCATTTATCCTCCAGACCTGTTCTCCGCTGCTCCCCTGTGCACCCACCTCCACACCGAGGTCTGACTTCAGGGCCTCGTTATTTAGTGTCAAGCATGTCGTCTCTTTAATGAGGGGAGGATTAGAGCTGTGCGCACACACCAGCGCTCACGTTCCCACTGTGACTGTCCTTTTAAGAGACTGATCAGTGTCACTTCAGCATTCTGTGAGTGACGCTTAACACGCCGGCACTCAGCGTGCGCCGTGCTTCCTACAGCTCAATCAGAGGAGTACAGTAACTGGAGTGGCTGGAGGGACAGCAGAGGAAGCCCCGACTACTCATGAGCTAGCCCTGAGAGGGAATCTGGTTTCAGGGGCCAAGGAAGTTCTTGTTTTGTAAAGGAAATCTTTTAAATTAACTAGTCACGCTGACCAAAAACAAGTACTCTCTATAGGATCAGAGCTTGAGGGATGCTCAGCCACTAAAGAAACCATAGCAGACACTTTGTAAAATGTGTGATAAGTTTCAGGCTGATAGAGAAGGGAAGCTACTAGTAATAGATTGTTAGAGAAACGTGTGCCAAATACTACATAAATAATAATAATGCGTTCAATTTATATAGCCCTTTACGATGTTTAGACCATTTTTCATTCATTCCAAATTCATTTTCTGGTGGTGATAAGCTACCTTGGTAGCACTCAGCTGCCCTGGGACAGTCTGACAGGACGTGGCTGCCATTCTGAGCCTATGACCTTCTGCCCACCACCAAACACCCCCCACCAGTCACACTTATCCATACTGGGCACCGCGGGTGAAGTGGCTTTCCCAGGGCCACAACGGCAGAATAGACCTGATGGGGATCGAACCACCAACCTTCCAGTTACAGGACGACCAACTCCACCACTCCACCATCTTTCAGCCCCATCCATCCATCCATCTATATGCACAGTGGCAGGATCGTATGGGCTTTCAGGAGAGACCTCGACCATGGCCTCCTCAGAAATGTTTTAAGAGTTATTAAGATTTGATGCTTTAGTTAGAATTTAAAGGTGTCAGGCCAAGCGGATCAAGAGATGAATGTGGACCCCAAACACCTGACAGTAGCTTACCCTGTTCAGGATAAATTTCAGCATCGCTTCTCTTCTCCACCTTCAGTTGATCTCATAAGATAAAATACAGAGTTTGCTGTCAAAAAACCAAGTCTGTTGGCACTATTCCTGCACAGCAAAGTTTCTATATGCTGGGGCTATATTTTACTGAGGTGATACTTAATGAAAAGAATTTGAAGACAACTGAATTAAATCAACTTATTTTGTCCATTATTCTTATTTTTGTCCTTTATTCTTTCTTATCCTGAAATTACCTGAATGATGCTGCTGCTTTAGCAGCTCAAGTGATTTGAGTTTTGTATCTTTCAAATATCCCCCAATTTTGGCGCAGATAATGATTGATTGGAAAATGATTAATTTGAACTAACTTGAAGAACCAGAAAATTATTAATATGTTCTAGAAGAGTTAATTTGATACTATTTTCGTGTATAAATTGGTTTTATCTCGTTTTTAAATAAGTATGCTTTTTAACCTGCGATAGTGCAAAGCATCTCCTTGATGCTTTTGCCTCTACTTTAAAAGAAAAAAAAAATCAATATATATCTTGAGTATCGACATTCAGCTAGGCAATATCAAGCTATAACTTTTAGTCTACATCGCCCAGCGGTACCCAACAGTTATTTCAACTCTATTCTGAGTGTATTTGGCCCTTCTCTATACAAAGTAAAATTTACTTGTGTATCAAAACTATGAATGAACACGCAGAATTTTATGTAGTTAACACAAATAACACAAAACTTGCTCCATGTTTTAAATTCCTCAAAGCAGGTACAGTTAACTTTAAATTCTTATTTTTTTTAAGTCTTCCACTGTAGAAACACTTTGCATTGAAGTCAAGGGCAGTCAATCCGCTCAAAATATAATCTTTTGAGTAAATGTTAGAACAATGTTTATTTTGGGTTAAACTGCTGTCTTTAAAACAAATCCATGCTGTTCTTTAAAAATAACCTGGATCACAGTGTGTCGCTAAGAATTATGGGAAAACTTGTTCCATGATGTAAACTCCTTAAAGCAGGTAACCTTCACTTTAAATTCTTATGTTTTAAAATTCTTCCATCGTAGAAGAAAATACTTTGACTATCAAGGGCAGTCAAACCATTCAAAATATAATCTTTTGAGTAAATGTTAGAACAACGTTGATTTTGGGTTAAACGGCCTTCTCTAAAAAAATTCATGCTGTTCTTTAAACCTAACCTGGATCACAGTGTGTCGCTAAGAATTATGGGAAAGGCAGGATGCAACTCCACTCCGGGTCGTCCCGTCAAACACTTGGATCAACATGAAAGCAAGTCTTGGAGGGAAGATGCTTGAATGCAGACAGTCTGTTTGGGAGATGAGTGATATGGCGGGGGCGGGAAACTCCCTTTGGTTGTCTTGGGGGGTCTCGGGGTGTGGTCCGCTCCAGACTCTTCCTCAGAAGGGTTATGGATAAGCTTTGACGTGTGCTGACAAGACAGAGATTAGCTAAAGGCCACCATAAAAATGATCGAGAAGTGTGTTTGCTAAATTCACCCCAGACGGCATTTCAAAGCCAACCTGGAGGAAAACAAACGAAGGGAGATCCCACTTTTTGGAAAAATCTAATGTTTCTTCAGGTCATGATATCTGCAGTCATGAGAAGGTCATGTTTATGCTGACAGAGAACGAGAGCTGCAGCAAACATCAGTGAACATGCAGCAAAACGTTCGGGATTTACTAGAAGAAGTCCTCCACTGAGCTTAACTCGCGAGCGCTTGCACGGGAGCCAGATTAAAGTGTTTGGTTTTCATTTCCTTCTGCATTGTCACTCGCTCTTATCCCTCGCGAGCTCCGGAGCATTTATTCAAAATTAGCTGTCAAGCGCGGCAGCAGATTATCATTACAAGAAACCACTTTATTCATTGATTTGGTTGCCATCAAGAAAGCAGCCTCCGTTTCACTCCCAGAAAGGGTGTTTTAGCTTGATCTCCATTTTAAAGGGTAATTCTTCTCGTACCAGCTGTGAGAGGCACACTGCCGCTCGTTAATCCAAATATTGCTGTGCTGTAATGAAGCGCAGATTCACACAAAGTTTTAATTGGAGAGAAAAAGGCATCTCTGCTATCATCTAAAATCAAAGTGGATGGAATGTTCAGACATTCAGAGCACATGCTTAATGATGGAGAACATTAGCTCCGTTTGTGCTTTAGGTCAGTGAGAAAAATAGAAAATAGAAAGAAAATAGAGAGATTTAGTTCTGTATTTGTGCATAGATGTGATAACGAATCCTGAACTAATCAACACCAAATGAAAATAAAGTCAAGAGCTGGGTAACTTCACTTGTGCAGTGAAAGTGAGCACAGAGCATGTCTATAACATGTGTGGGTAGAACTTTATAATAACTACACACTTTCAGATGTCTGCAGCTTTTTTTGCATAATAAACAGTTTGCTTGAGATTCACTGTGTGAAACCCTCAACCATAACTTTCATGATTTGAGCATTTACAAAAGTTTTCTCAATCTCTGGCAACCCTATCCATGCCTTTTACAAAGTTGTTTGAATATATTTTCTCAAACTCTGGCAACAGTAAAAGTAATGTAAAAAAAATATAATTTAGGATCATCTTCTTAATATCTGGCAACCCCAAAAACTACATTAACTTTTTTTGTTCATTTAGGATTTATGATGATATTGATGATATGATTTGATGATATGATCACTTTTATGATTTTGAGCATTTATAAGTTTTTGGACTTTTTTTAGCATTTAGGAGCATTTTCTCAATCCCTGGCAACCCCAAAAACACATAATAGATACACTTTAGATTGACATCAGAAAAATAAGAGCTGTTGATTTAAAACTTTTAAAGTCTAATATTTAAAAGCCCAAGTTTTAGGCTTTAAAAAGACTTTTTACAGTTCTTCACAATTGCTAGGACAGTTTTTTCAACACATTTAACAACTTTCCTAAACTCTTAACACAATTAGCACAACATCTGTCGAGGTAGGCAACACAATTAATACATTTTTAGTTGCTTTTTTTACAAAATGCATTCAGTTAACACAAAAATAAAATGCTTTTACTCTCAAACTCCACCAAACACCAAAACTACGTCATTTTAAAGCCAAATTTTTTCTCAGTGTGTTATGATTGGCTAAATGTTGCTGTCGAAAGAAAACAGGTGTTAGTGGTTTGAAAACTGTATTATTTCATTTTGAGAACGAGTTTGAAATAGCTGTTTTGCCAATTGTGTGTTTTGACTGATTCGTCCGTTAAGACTTAAGCAAACTTGTTAAATGTATTGAAAAAACTGTTTTAGCAATTGTAAAAAACTGTGAAACTTCGCAGAAAGCCTAATAAAAAATTTTTTCACAGCCAACAAACAAGACACAGGAAGCATTGCTGTATCTGGAGCCTTTGTCACACTCCTCTTTTCTCATTCTACACTGATTTTATTTATATTTTATCCCTATTCTTAAAGCAAATGTATCTTTAAATAGGTAGTGATGCAGTTAGAAGCCGCTGTCACCTCGTGTGTTTTTGAGATCAACCTCCTCCTCTGGGAAGAACACATGAAAAGATAAGAATTCAGGACATGTAGATGTGCGTCTCATTGTCGGAATAATCAACATCAGAGATCAGCATTCCTCATATTAATGCAGTGGACAAAAATATTCAATCTGTAGTTATATTTGGAATGAACTTAAAAACGTTTTTATCTTTGTCAGTGCTGACTAAAATAGTTCTCTCTACTGTAAGAGCTACTTTTGACAACTACTATGCATACTTTCGTATCTTTAGAAAGCTCTTAATAGCTCACTTTGCAAACCTTTAGTAGCCTTCACCAAAGATGTTTTCTACTGAGGTGAGTAGAGAACCCCAAAAATGACTTAAGTAGAAGTAAAAGTATTTGTGAAAATATGTACTCGAGTAAGAGTAAAAGTAACTACCAAATTATTTACTTGAGTAAGAGTTAAAAAAGCTAAAAAAGTCAAATGAAGTCAAATAATGGTAGTTACTAGCTACTTCTGATCTGAATGATACAAAGGAAAAAATGCTGATCATTAAACTACTAGAAGAACATGTAGTTCTCTCGTCAAAAGTATCTTCATCCTTCATTCTAGACGCCACTCACCCTAGCCACCACCTTTTTGAGCTCTTGCCCTCCGACCGCCGCTTCAGAGCCACTAACACCAGGGGCCTCATGTATAAAACTTTGCGTAGATGTAATCCTTAAAGTGTGCATACGCACATAAGGCAGAATGCATACGCACAAAAGTTTTCAGATTCATAAAACCATACGTAGGCCAGAACCTGCGCAAGGTTCGCTTTATAAATCAAAATTATCTGAATATTATGAGCAGGTGCACGTGCGTATTGCTTACCCCAATCTCCTCCCGAAATAACCATATTTGGAGGTTAAGACCGCCCATTTTGAATATGTATGATCTCCCTGCATTTTAAAACACCACCAATAATTCGGTTAACAAAAGCAAATTCATTCTCAGATGGTGCCTTTAGTGCAGTCAATAGCACCGATTACATTGGGAAAACCGGCGATTGCTGCAAATTGCATTTTGATGTTGGCCTGTTCAGCTTGCGTGTAAGGAAACTATGGCATCCCATACATATGGCATGACACGGCTCAGGGATGACTGCGACATAGCCAATCGGTCTGCCAACTCTCGCTGGAAAGTACCAGTGGTCAAGTGGCCTAATGTGGTCAATACTTGCACAGGAACACACAGCGCATGGTTTCTCCGCGAGGGTCTTTCCAGTACTGGCCGTAATTCAGAACACAATTCCAACGGGTTGGCTCTTGGAAATCGAAATCGGCTCATGAGCCAATCATCATCTCCCTCCGTAGAGCGTCATTAGCAAGGTCTTCTAACAGCGCTAGAGCATCCATTATGATGATATGTTATATACACACATACCTTTTTACAGCCCATTCATTAAAACAAATTAGTAAATTCAAAGTATTTGCACCAGGTTAAGAATGCTAATAATGTTAATTCAGGTTGATACAATTTGATTTATTGGGTGATGTAATAGGATAATTTAGAAGTTTTTCATTTTAAATAGCTATTGCTATTTGGGACAGTTGGTGTCGCAAAAACACATACTCTTCTAAAAGAGTGCGTACGCACGGTCAAGAGCATCCGTACGGTGCGCACTTATGTACGCCAAGTTTATTTTTTATAAATCCCGATATGTGCGTGGAAAAATGCGTACGCATATTTCTATGCCCATTTTGTGCGTACACAACGTTTATACATCAGGCCCCAGGACTGTACAGCACAAACAGAGCTTCTTTCGCTAAGCTATCCATCTGCTGAACTATTAACTGTTAGCTCCCCGCAATCTGTTACCTGCTCCTGGACTCTCTCATCTCCTTACGTTTTGCACTTAAGCACACCACACTTTATAGACTTTGTTCAAAGATTTACATTTCATCAATCCTTCATTCTACCTCATAGCCTTATGTTAATTGCTTGTTGTGTTGCACTTTTCTGTACTTATGTGGTTTGTATTTTACTTGTGTTGTTTGCACTGAGGGCTTCACTGTACCAAAGGAAATTCCTTGTGCGCATACACACGCACACATGGCAATAAAGATGATTCTGATCCTGCTTTTATGAAATGTAGGTTTCAGTAAAAAATAATCACAGTCAGCTTATGAGGAAAAACACATCACAGAAACTGACAAACAAACAATTAAACCAGAATGTTTTTTTTTTTACAATAAACTCTGGGATCATTAGGGGGTGAAAGCATCGACAGTTTAACTTTTGGCATCATGGTCAAAGCGCTCGTAGTAACCAGAGTGACATTAACACTGAAGTGATTCAGATAAGCTGACGTCCTCACATACGGCAACGTGCTTTTTTAAGTCGGGACTGGAGATCATGGATGCCTTGATCTCCATCACTTGTGTTGCACAGAGCATGCACTGCATCATGAAGCTGCTTTTCATAGCATTTTCTGAGAGTAAATACACTTTAAACATGTGGACAGGGGTGATCTGCCGTCGTTGATTTGAGTTGCGGCCAAAATCTCTTGCGTCGGCTTCTATCCATTATTATTATACATGGGATATTTATTAAACTTATTAAGATTGTTTTCCTGAGTTTGCTTTGAATGAATAAGGAAATCTGTGTCCTAAGTTTTTTTAAGTAAACTGAACTAGTTGAATTTACAGTGTAGTTTACTTAAAAAAAAAAAACTTAGGAAATGGATTGTCTCATTCATTCAAAGCAAACTTAGGGAGAAAATCCAAGTAAGTTCAATAAATGTCTATAGGTTTTAATTGATTATATTTGAGAGTAAATTCAAAGACAAATATTGGGTTATAAATGCATGCTCAACGACATATACTAAAACAAAATAGAAAATGTACTAAAGTTTTATTAGTGCTCTCAAATATTCATTCAAACATTTTACCAATACTTAACTATTTGAAGTAAAGTCAAAATTTGAGTAAAATCAAGAACACAAAATCGCATTTCTCAAGTTAAGTATATTACACTGTAAAAAGTGATTTTTCGACCTTGTAAATAGTGGAAACCATTTTTAAGTATGTTTTACAAATAAACACTATTTTGTGTTTTTACTTAAACATTCCATGTTTAATTCAGTGCACTACTGACAGTTTCTTTGTTATTTATTGTTATTGAAATATATTTGTAAATTTAGATACAATGTCCTAAGTAATATTTACTCAGTGTTCACAATCCAATCAAATCGCAGCAAAAAAAATTAACAATTCAAGTAAAATGTATGCAATTCAGCGATATAATTTATGCGTGTGCAACTTTGGCTCCGAAACAGAGGCGCACAAAGAGTGACATCAGAGAGGAACGATTGAGAACTTTTAAAGCCAATAACTGTTTTTAAGTTGTTCCCGATGTATAATCAAGTGTTTGGTTCTTAGCTTCTGTTGGGAAAGAAGCGGGGGACACTTTGGGGGACACTTTGGGACACATTTATAGAGTTACGTTGTGTTTGGTGTCTCTGGCGCATCGCTGACGTACGTGTCGCGTGTGTTCGCACCTGATCACAAGTTCATCAGAAGAATCGAACGATATCTGACACGGAACAATGTTCCATAAAACAGCTCTCTTAAGAAGAACCTTTGCTCAATTCTCTACAGCTCCAAGGAAAGCCACGCGCTGGCAGCAATATGAAAAAAATTGTAACAAAAGAATTCAAGTAAAATCTTAATTTAAGATTACCTAGTTATTGTGTAAAAGTACTGTACTTGTGTACTGTAATAGCATTACTTAGGTAAACTATATATACAAAGAGTCAATACAATTTCCTAGAAGATTCCAAGTAAACTTCACTTGAGATAATGTGATTAAAGTGACAGAGTGTTAAGGTTAGTTTTTACTTGGAATTCTATTTCTAAGTGAAAAAAGTTTCCTAACTTTTTTTGAGTAAATGGTGCTCCAAATTTTTTACAGCGTATTTAATTTTACAGTGTACTCAGAAAGTACTAGTTACGCTAAAAATGTACTCAAGTAAATGTAACTAAGTTGATGTAGCTAGTCATTACCCTCCTCTGGTTTTCTGTGCTTGTGTTTGTGCTCGCTGTACAACACAACCGCTGTGAGATGATCCTCCAGAGCAAGTTCAGAGTCAGAGAGTACAGAAGCAGAGCCCTGAGGTGGAGTAATCCCCTCCACTCCTCCGTCACTCTCTAATTAACTCTCACTGGTAACATCTGGATATCAGATGGAGGGGTGTTGCAAGGTTGCTCAACACACTAACAGTAGAATTATAAAGAAGCTAGAGTGTGTCCAAAATGACCTTAGGAAATGAAAGATATTACCGTAACACAGAAACCACTTTACTATGCTGCAGACTGCTTTCTTGTCCTTCCTTTCTTGCTCCATATTGAATTTTAGCTCAAACTTAGCAAAAGTATTTCTTAGCTGCTCCCTTCATCTTCCTCGAGTGGTAAACGCTGAAGTGTGTCCTACTATTCAACTCCACAAAAGCTCTCCTGAAGAAGAAGGAACATCAGGTCAAAGTCATCACACATGCAGCCAAACGTTAAATCTGGGAACGAGCAAAAATGATGGGCACCAACACAAGCTCACACATCTGGCCGAGCTACTGGGGATGCACTGATACCAGTATCGGGTATCGGTTCAATTTCGTGCCGCAGAGCAGAACTCGTACTCAACAAAAGCGTCCCAATACCAGCGTAATGTGAGTCGAACACTGTTACGCCCGGTCTAAGTCAGACGCAACAATGACAGTTAAAAGTTATTGAAAGTTATCATCATAAGCGTCACGGTGGCGCAGTGGGTAACACTGTCGTCTCACAGCATGAAGGTCACTGGTTCGAGCCTCGGCTGGGTTGGTTGGCATTTCTGTGTGGAGTTTGCATGTTCTCCCAGTGATCGCGTGGGTTTTCTCTGGGTGCTCCGGTTTCCCCACAAGTCCAAAGACATGAGATATAAGTGAATTGAATAAGAACGATTGTCCATAGTGTTAAAGTGTGAATGAGTGTGTGTGAATGTTTCCCAGCGATGGGTTGCGGCTGGAAGGGCATCCGCCGCATAAAATATGTGCCAGAGGAGTAGGCGGTTCATTCCACTGTGGAGACCCCAAAAGGGATAAAGCCGACATGAAAATGGGTGCATGGATGGAGGTTAGCATCATCTAAACCATTATTTACCGAAAACCTGTACGTAGTGATAAACGTTTGTATTTTAACGTAAAAAACATCACAACTATTCTCCTCATCACATTGTAGTAAAAAATAAAACTTTAACATTTACATTCATTACATTTTACATTTATGCATTTGGCAGACCTTTAACCTAAACGTTCACGTAATCATGTTAAGAGTTTAGGAAAGTTGTTAAATGTATTGAAAAAACTTTGTCATTTAAAAAAAACTGCAATCTACAATAGTTACTGTGCTAAAAAAAAAAAAAAAAAAAAAATATATATATATATATATATATATATATATATATATATATATATATACAGTAAAATCCTGAGAGTAAAAATTGGACAAAATACAATACAAAAACAATAACACTTAAACGGAGTAAAATCATCTAAACCAGTGATTAATCACGTGGGGTCCGATCGACAATCCCACATGATTCACCGATTCAGAATTTCGGTTATGTGTGTGGAGACCTTAATACTATACAAGTGTGAACTTAATAATTGAAACTTTAATGCAAATGTTTCCCTATTAATGGAGACGGGAGAAGTTCTATGCGTGGATCAGATGATTAAGAATCTGCAGCGAGGTACAATAATGCCCAACGTGAGCGAGTGGACATCGCGGTGTACAAAACAAGTCCAAACTAAACTTGAAAAATAATCATAAGTGGGTAATTTTCTTAGCGACTCTATGCTGCTGCTTAAAACCTCTCTGGATGCTCTCACGAGTGCCACGCAGCACAGGCCGCCTTTTGTTCACCACAAGGCACTGATGTGCTTTCAGTTTCCATGCCAACAGACTTTCATCTTTCATCTTCCTCACCAGCTCATCCTACGCTCCAGATGAATTAGGTTTGTTACAAATTCTTTTGAAGTGTGGAGGCTACCCCCCATCCTCAACCCTACCTCAGCCAAAACAAAACAAGCCCCCCGAAATAAAAAGAAACACACATATAAATAAACAAAGCCAGCGGAGTGGCTGCGCGCGAGCCAATGATCTCTCTCGTCTCTGCCTCCTCCACCAACCAGCGGCGACACGCGAGGAGAGATCACGTCTTCGAGTCGGAGTATTCCTCAGCTGCTCCCTTCATTTCCCAGAGTGGCACGCGGTGAAGTGCGCCCTACTATTCAACTCCATTATGAAGCCCAAGCTCTGTCAAGATGCATTGTGCCTGGGTAATGAACTTCAATTACGTTGATGTTGGACCCGTAGGGAGATTTCGGAGGGGCGAGGGAGAAGAGCATCCAGAACAAAGCCTTGAGAGCCGGAAGAACCTCGGATATGGACGCCTCTCAAGATGCTGAGGAGAATTACACCTCTAGACACAAAGAGGCAATTTTACAAGCCGCGCACATTCGAGTGCTCCGAGACGAAAGCCAGTGTCTTTGAAGAGTTGCTATAATAGCACTGTGTACAAAAGCCATTTCTACAACTTCATTTTCATTTGTGCTTATTTCAATTTTGTGCCGAGCGCTTGCAAATGAAAAGTAGAGTGCTTCGTGAGATTTGACAGTTTGTTTAGTATCACAACAAAACACAGGGCAACCCTCACTAGAGGTGTTTGAACTTAACTTTGATAGTTTAAGAACTTACGCAGAGATTCAAAACGTTAAATATCTCTTAAATATCAGCAAGGAGCGGTTTTAGAAGTGGACAGGTTCCCAGGGCGTCGAGTTTTGCCAATTTAGTTTTTCTTGCTCGCCCCTGCTGCCTTGACATCATTTCAGTCAGTGGTTCGTCTTTGGAAGTGGACAAATATTAAAAGCTCAAAGGGGGCCTGAAAGTGTGCTTAAATGACAGAAATATTTTACCATGGGTTTAGTCCCAGCATCAGGCTCAGGGCTGTTAACATATTAGCAGTCCCTAGCGGTCTTAGTCCAAGATCACATCTAGTTCACCTTAGACGAGTGAAATCATGAGGATTCCAGCGATCTGATTCGCACTATGAAGTATCTCTGCACACATAAATATACTTTGTTTATTTAGATTATTTATTAAATGCAAGTTCTTCTCACGTGCAATCCTCTCTTTCTCTCTCTCTTGTCATATTTCTCCCAATCTCTCTCTCTCTCTCTCTCTTTTGCTTTCCCTCTCTAGCTTGCTATCCCTCTTTCTTTCTTTCTTTCTTTCTTTCTCTCTCCCCCTTGCTTTCCATATATCACACGCTTTCCTTTTTATCTCACTTTTGCTCTTTCTCTCTCTGTCCCTCTAAATCTCGTTTTTCCTCATTCTCTATTGCTTTCCCTCTTTCATTTTTCTTTCTTTCTTTCTCTCTCTCTCTCCCCTCTTCTCACCCTCTCTCCTGCTCTCCCTTTTTCTCTTTCTCACTTCCCTCTCTCTCTCTCTCTCAATCTTTTGCTTTACCTCTTTCTTTCTCTCTCTCTATCTCTCCCTTTCTCTCTCTCTCTTTCTTCCCCATTCCACTCACCTCTCTTCTCACCCTCTCTCCTGCTTTCCCATTTTCTCTCTCTCTCTCCCCTCTTCTCACCCTCTCTCCTGCTTTCCCATTTTCTCTCTCTCTCTCCCCTCTTCTCACCCTCTCTCCTGCTTTCCCATTTTCTCTCTCTCTCTCCCCTCTTCTCACCCTCTCTCCTGCTTTCCCATTTTCTCTCTCTCTCTCTCCCTCTCTCACCCTCTCTCCTGCTTTCCCATTTTCTCTCTCTCTCTCCCCTCTTCTCACCCTCTCTCCTGCTTTCCCATTTTCTCTCTCTCTCTCCCCTCTTCTCACCCTCTCTCTCGCTTTCCCTTTTTCTCTTTCTCTCTCGCTCTCTCTTTCTTCCCCCTCTTGCTCTCCCCTCTTCTCACCCTCTCTCCTGCTTTCCCTTTTTCTGTCTCACTTCTCTCTCTCTCTCTCTTTTTCTATCCCCTATTCACCCTCTCTCTCGCTTTCCATTTTTCTCTCTTTCCCTCTTTCTCCCTCTCCCTTGCTTTCCATCCCTCTCTCTGCTATATCCTCTCTTTCTCTCTCTCTTTCCCAATAGCATGGCTGCTGACACAACAGATGCAACAGATGTTAAGAAACATAAATATATGAAGGTAGCATTAGTCCATATAAACACAAGTAAGAAATAAAAAAACAAGAAGCTGTGCTTTACAGGACAATACCAACATTTATAAAGAATAATATGAAAGCAATGATGCTCTTAATTTAATGAGGCTTCTCAGCTCTCTTTGCACTGTGTACACAGATCGAGTACACTCCGAGTAAGAAAATAAATAAATTGTATTCCAATAGAATATTTCATCCAGCAAAGCCGAACAACAAAGTACAATAAAACAGGCTCCTGTGACACATCAACGTTTAAAAAAAAATGCTTCCGAGACAAGAAAAGTTTCACTGGCAGTACCTCAGAGACACCTTTGTGCGCACCTTTTGAAGCTCGCTCGACTTGAGGGAATAAAAAAAAAATCAACAAAAAAAAAAAAAAACACGAGCTTGGTTTTGAAACAGGTAAGCTGTCTGCAGGTTCAGAGGGCTTCGAAAGTAAGTAAAGGAAGTTAGCGCACAACCAAAGACAGAAGAGACAGCTTTCATTCCGTCTACTGGGAGAGCGCGTTTGACAGAGAGCCGCTAAACTCGGAGCGCTTCAGAAGGCCTCGCTTCATGATGCCAACAGAGCGTCTGATTATTGAAAGCTCCTCTCAGATGCGCTCTAGTAGTCGGTGTGAACGGAATAAAAATACGCTCGCTAAACACTTTATCATTAGCATTTAAAAGAGTGGCAGCATACGTGCACAAGGGACTGTTTATTAGCATCATAATGAGACGTTATACATTGTCACAACCAGTGAACGGGAACAATATCGAGCCGTGTTTTCATTTTGTGATGCTGATGGTGTCATTTCAGGTTTAAAAAACTGCAATTTGATTCATTTTCTTAATTAGTCCAAGCTGTGGAAAATAAAAGGTTTGTGCGGGTTTAAAAAGGCTCGGTTTGGCCCTTTATTTGGTTCGGAGTAGGGTCAGGGGTCTGGTGCATGCTCCAGCTCGGCTCAGACAGGTTGCCAGATCTTTGCGGCGCTATATAAGCAGCTCTACTGTTCTGTTAATAGTAGCTGACCTGTAAAATTATGAAAAAACGAAACAAAAAAACGGTAGCACTTTATAATAACTGCACACTACTTATCATTTATAAAGAATTTATACATTTAAAAAGTTATTAAGTAATTTATAAGGCATTGTTTCTGTGTTATTATACATTTGTAAGCCGTTTATAAATAACAGTTTAAAGACTTTATTCATGGTTTATAAGCACCTATATAATTTCCTTAATAACATTAAATTCATGCTTAGTGAGGATCAGTTAATCATTTATAAATTGCACTTTTCGCTATTTAAAAACCAGTTAGTTATTATTTGTAAGTGATTCGTGAGATCATTTATAACCTGTTAATAAACTATTGAAAAGCACATTCATACATCTTATTATTCAGACGTATAGTGTTATTAAGTGTGATAATAAATGCTTTATTAACACATAATCCTACTGTAACTCATGATTATTTCAGGTAATTTTAAAGCATTTACTAGCTGCTAGTTAACTGTTTGTGTGAGCTCTTTTAAAGTGAGGACTATTTATGACTGATAAAGCGTTAACAAATTAGATTTTAAGGCTCGGTTTTATTCTAAACTGACGAAAAGCGTATACAGCTCGAGGGAAGCAGACCATTGAAATATTTAGTCTCGTTTGTTAAGACTTTACAAAGCATAAATACTCCTCACTTTAGATGAGCTCACAGAAACAGTTAACAGACAGATAGTAAATGTTTTACAACTACCTAAATATTGCTATTATCACACTTAGTAACTGGTACTATATATAATAATCATTTATTACAATGTTCTAAATGATCCCACGAATCACTTACAACTAATACTTAACTGTTTTTTAAATAGTGAAAAGTTTAATTGATAGATGATTAACTGATCCTTAATAAAGTATGAATTTAGTGTTAATAGTTATATTATATAGACGTTTATAAACCAAGAACAAAACCATTAATCTTATATTTATAAACGGCTTACAAATGTGTAATAACACAGGAACAGTGCTTTATAAATTACTCATAATTATTTGTTAATGCTTTATAAATATTTAGTAGTGTGTAGTTATTATAAAGTGCTGTCAAAAAAACAGCTTCTATTAAATATATGATGGCTTTTTAACATCAGTATTTTTCCCGTAAAAGACTAAAGAAAATAGTACACGTCTGTGTTATTTTTTCTTATTTATGTGAATTTCCGTAGCTTTACATGAAAAAAAAAAAGGTTTAAACACAGCATAATCCTGTAAAAAATGTATAATAGTGAACTATGGTTCACACATGTGGACACATTGACTATATAACATGAACGTATTGTCTGTGATGTCACCCGTAGGTTTCTATTCTAAGTTTAAAGAGGCTCAGAGTGGGTGTAGCAAATCTTAGAGGCGGGACATGGCCGTAGTGACTGCATCTGATTGGCTGAAAGTTTAAATCTTACTATATTTTAAACAAACAAATGTAAAAATAATTCACCCCCTCAGAGTGTTCGTGAAGGCCAAATCTAGCAATCTGCTATCTGTTATCAACATAATAGAGTCAGCGGTGGAAACATGTTTCTCCAGCTCTAAAGTTTTTCAGTTTTAACATAAGAGTGAATGGGAACTTGCTCACCTCTGGAGTCAGCCTCAAGTGACTGCTCGAGGAACTGCAGTTCAGTCACTTCCTGTTAAGCATCGAGAGGGAGAGCAGGAGGCCTTTCACCAACTTCCATAGCAACTGCTAACGATGTTACATAATAAGAATTACAGCGCTTGCTTTTGGTCATTCGAAAGCTATTCGTAGAAATGACTTTTATGGAATGATATTCGTGCCAAATGTTTTATATAATTTTTTTTTAATGTACAAATCAAATTGATTGGAAATAAAATGCTGTATTTTTCTAAATAAAATACGAAAAAAATTATCTACAAAAATTGCATAGCCACATTAAATTATTTCCTGTTGTCTACAATTTTTTTTTCAAAAAAAATTTCACTTTTTTTTTCAGTTTTCAGTTTTAGTTTTACATTTTTCGGTTTCACTTTTCTTTTTTCAGTTTCACTTCTGCCACACATCTCTCAGGGTGGTTGGATGTAATTTATCTGTCCCCTCATTGTTCCGAGGTGTTTCTCAATTATTTTCTGTCGCACCCCCCCTAGGAAGAAGCAAATATAAATAGTATTATTTGTCTTTAAATGTGTTATAAGTACACCTCTGCATAACACAATATCCTCATTAACGTATAAGGAAAAAAACAAAGAATAGCTTTATTAACTGTAGCAGAAAAGATTTAAGGTGCATTTGAAAAAAACATTAAATCCTTAATAAAACTATAAACATTGTTTGACTGATCGTGATTGCTGCAATATTCAACACATTTTCGCTGAAAAACTCAAGCAGCTTTTCAGCGTGATTGGGGTGTAATTTCTTTAAGTGATGCCTTCATTTATTTGGCTTCATGTTGTCTGCTGCCAACATTTGTAGACTCAGTAAGCACACCTGTCTCTCCTCGTCTCCACCGCAGTCACAGTGAAGCCAAGCGCTACAAACACGTTGCCATATTTCCTCGTCTTAGCTTTCGGGAGACTTTAGATTGTCTCTTTCTCTCCTTCTTTCTTCGCCTGTCTTCTTCACTTCATGTCTACACTTCATACTCTGCCAATGAGAGCGCCACTGCCCCCTAATGTAGTGAAGTGGTATTGCACTTTATTCTAGAACAGAAAAAAAAACGAATAAAAAAATAAAAAAGCATGGTCCCCCGAGGTCAAACGCTCCACTTCTTGAGAACCACTGCTTTATGCTGTGTTTGAAGACGTCAGAGAAGCAGACAATGAACACGTAAGCCGCTGGCCAATTACAGAGACTTGCAGACTTGTTGCAGAAAGTCATGCGTGAAGCCTTGGTGCTTGATTTATTTTTGTGGGAAAGTTAAAAAAGTTAGATCAAAGAAAATTTCTGCTGTAAAATTCACTTTAGGCATACTGTTGGAAATTCCTAAACTGAAATATCCTCTTTATGTCTCTTTTAACTGAACTTTAGCAAACATCTAAAACATAAAAATTCAGATTTGCTTATAATGCATAGATGAGTAGTATACCGATAAATGATTAAAATATTGTGGTGCTTGCACAGCTTGCTTTCTATAAGTGTTCATGACAGATTACACAATGTGAGTTAAAAGGGCAAAAAAATATTAACAGGTTATATTTTTATCATTGATCTAAATAACGTGACCTAATTGATAGCCTTAATATTTAGACGCCATGATCTGATTTTGCGAATTAATTCATCAGCTTTAGGTGGCAGATCATTGATTTTACCTGGTTTTTTGTTTCATTCTTTGTTTATTCTGTTTCCTTTTATCTGCTTTCTCTTGTCATGTGGCCCAGAATGGCGGTGGCCATCTTTGTTTTGTTTTGTGTTCCTACCCTACTCCTGTTCTAGTTAGAACTTTTATTTAGTACATCTGGCTTTCTCCCTGTTATCTTTGATTGATTTTTCCTTTTCAGATTCAGGACCACAAATGAGAGTAACCTGGGTTGGATTTAAAAAAAGCATAATTGAGCAAAACTGGATTTGAGTCACTTTGGGCTGCAGTCTGAACGTAGCCAAAGTGTGTTGTGAGCAGAAGCAGGAGAAAAAGGAACACGGTGGCAATGATAAAGAAAGATGTGTAAACAAACCCTAACTCTTCCATCTGAATTTTAATCCAATACTCTTTTCAACATCACAGGATGTGACATCACACACTCTGCTGTAAAGAAAACAACTCAGTTTTTGAAAGTATCCACAGTGGTAGTTGTAAGCAGTCCGGTTGCAAAATGGAAGGTGAAATAAATAATAGGAAAAAGTCTTTATGACTAAGTAACTAACGATCTTCCATAATTTCATAGGCTGAAGATAGTACTGGCTGTGATGAGGAAGACAGGTGTAGGAGATGAATTGTGTCCTGAGCAAGAATGATGGTGAAGCAAGATGGCGGTGATTAAGGGAGAAGTGTAACTTTTCATACTAAATTTGAATCAAAATCCTCCTTTCTTTAACACCACAGGAAGTGACATCCCACTGCAGCAAACCGTGGGAGCCGTATTTGCAGCACAGCCTGGATCTGATGGTTGCAGAGCATTGTAAACCTAAATCGAGTTTCTAATGATGTGTGTTTAATAGAGACAGGCTTATCGGCGCTTGACGGTTACATTGCTCTTAATTAAAAGCTCTGTCGCTGGCTTTGAAGTTAACGAGTCAGTTGGGGGGAGGAAGAAGTAAAAAGCCAGCTAGAGATAATTCCAATCAAGAATCTTAGATTCCACTAGTATCTCTTCATGATGTTGATACGCTTGTTCACATTTGTGGATCAACTGGGAACAGTTTGGTGTAAAAACAGTTTGGTGTTCTTATGGACATCATCGAGGTCACACCAACAAATTGATTGTTTGCTATGAAAAAATTAAGTGAGCAAACTGCAGGAGAGCGCAGTGCAGTTCAGAGACCAAATTTATTAACAATTTATTTGTTCGCTCAAATCTGAGTGTACCACCAGTTCTGCTGACGTTTTTGGACAGTTGAAGCATACCATACTGTAGGTGTGCCTGTGCAGCCAAAAGGAAAGACTTCCAAAAATAGTCTAAAACACTTCTGTCATTAAGAGCAAAAAAATTACTTGATATGAGCATTCACATCATTCAGGCATACAATTATGTCCAATCACCCTCCAAAACTTGATTTTGCACCATGGGAGCCCTTAAAGATGACTCAAACTAGCTTAAACTGTCTCAGAGTACATTTTTGCCTCATCAGCCAAAGACTAGTTTTGCAGATGCAACAGAAAACATCACAAGGAAGTACTGTGATGAGGGATATAGAGAGAAACAAAAAAATGTCTGAGACTGTCGTCAAAAGTGGCATTTTGATTGTAGAAGATGCACAATGGAACTTCTAGAAGCTTATTTCTACCAATCACAGTTCAGAACTGGCCTTGCTAACTAGCTCTAAAGCTATCAAAATGTATAAACTTTTTACATATATGAGTGGTGTAAAAAGTAGAAGGTTACACTATTGAGAGTCGATTCATTAAGTCACTATAAAAGAGTCGATGACTCTTTTGAATCACTTTGACTCAGAGATTCCACGAACAAACTTTAATAAAATATTCATATTTATTTCAGATCTGTGTGTTCCTATAGGGATTTTGCATTTGCCACATTTATAAAAATGTAAGACCTGCTTAAGATCTTTCCTAAAAGACAGTGGCTTTTAGACTTGGAACTGAAAGAATATAATTTTTAAAGAGTAGAAAAGTTTTCAGAAGTATTTAGCTATTTTTCAGTAGTTATGAGTCTCGTAAGGACTCTATGGAATCATGATTATATAGTTTTTTTTATCATACTGATAAAATACTGATTTTTTAATTTTGATCTGTATTGATAGTGGTTAATTGCACAGCCCTATTATTAATCTTTTTTTCCCTAAAGCAAAATTTGATACCAACGTAGAACACAGATGCATCTGAAATGGACCAATAGTAGTCAAATTTGACTTTAAATCAACTTCATGACTGAGGAGGTGGAATGTTGGCTAGAGTAATTGCAGGTTGTGATCGAACAGAGCTTTGGGAAGACACACACAGCCTTCGAATCATGCACATGTCTGTACAGTCACGCACAAATGGCCACACACACACACAAGCTCAGATAGAATCCGTCAGCATGCTCACGCTCCCAGATGAGCATCTCACCCACCCGGAGGTGCTGCTCCTTTGTCTCCAGAGTAGCTGAGCCTGGCAGCCGACCCGCAGCCTGCCTCTTTCATGTGGGCGAGGGGAATTATCTCCCTTTGCATGTCTGTGTGTGTGACTCATTGAGAAGTAGCGTCCGCATCGGTGCTCTGGACGCGGGCCAGCCACCTGTGTGCTTTGTGTGTGTGATCTGCAGATCTGCAGCTCCTGAAGCATCCGAAGCCGCCTGCAGGAGCGGGAGATTAAGAGGAGGCTGTTCATGGCACGTGTGGAAAAGTGGGGAATAACAACCTGGCATTAATTACTGTTATTACAGAGATGATCTTAGAGTTTAAGTGTTAGGGGGATTAATGAAAAGAATTTTGCTGAGCCCTGATATTAATGAAACTGAGATTTTTTTTTCAAATCAAAATCTCAAATCCCTTGTGTTATGTGATAAGCTTTTGTTCGTACAACATCTGTTAACACTCGTGTGGTGTTCATATTATTGTTACTCAGGCGGTGTTTGCGGGTCTGGTGGACCCATTGCCTTTTGCAGATTTTAATTCACCCAATCAAGACATTTTATGTTAAATACTTCAAGAATATTTACTTTAGTCAAGAAACAAGTGATATACACAGCAAATATACTTTATTTAGTGTTCTTTAACCTCATTTCTTCACATTTAGAATTTAAACCATGTGTTGTTCTTATTATTGTTACTTCTGCTTGACCCATTGTATTTTGGTGCTTTTAATTCACACAATCACAAAATTTCATTCTAAAATGTAAAATGTTATGTTTATGTGTGGTTTATGTTTGTGTGGGAAGACAGAATTAAGGTAAAGTATCTATCATTTTCACTCTTTTACATGCCCCGGGTCCAGTAGACCTGAACAACTCGTGTGTGATATAAAAGTGTACGAGGATACAGTGTGGGGTCATAAAAAAAATCGGTTCTGATAACGTTTTTCACAGGAAATGCGCAGTGAATCTCAGTTTCAAATAATAAATGCTTGTATGATTTTTATTTTGGTGAAAACGGGTTCCACCGAGCTGAACACCAAACAAGGGTTAAAAATGAACCAAATTACACAATCTGGACTCTTAATGAAAAATGACAACAAGTAAATCCCAAACTATAACCTGAGTAGGTTAAAGTACAGTACAATTGCTGATTTTACCCACAATCCTATGCATCAATAATGTGGATTTGATGTTTAAAGTAAAGCATACTTTCTTTCAAATGGTTCTGCTAACTCTAGGTTTCTCAGAGAGGAGCCGATCCCTCGATCTACACCTGTGAGCACCTTTATTCTTCCATCAGCACCGCTGCTGTGTGTGACTTGAGCTGAAATAAGGCAAATCAAGGGGCACAGCTGTCCCCTATAGAGCTAACAAACCCCTCACCATTGTTCGGAAGCATCGCCCCCATTTCACCCCAAGTGCACCTGCATTATGAGAGAAGCATCTAGCACAAACATGACCATATGTCTTGGATTTACACCGAGGCCTGTGTGTATGTGTCTCCAAGCGGGCGTCTGGCCACACAGGTGTACCGCTCAAGTGCTCTCAAAAGGGGAAAAAGCTCTTATCGGACGCAGCATCTAGCTTCATTGCATGCAGCCTCTAAATTTTTGCAATCATAAACTAGACGAACGTAATGGTACATAATGAAATCTAGCAAGCGAGCGGCCTGAATGAAATTTGGCATCATTGCGGAAAGATCAAAGAGAAATGCTCCATTGATTGCTGCCTAGTCACTAGTCTCAGCGGAGATAGGAATCTATCTAAAAAAGTCTACGCGCTTTGATGTGAGGGTGTCTGGGTCTTACATCAGAGCCAAGGTCGACAACCTTGAAAGGCGAGCCTATTAAGGGAGAAGTAACAAACACAGCTCTGCGTTTCTACCGCAACAGGAGCCAGGGCAAATTTCCTCAGACAAATAAACTTTCACTGTAAAACCCTGGCCGTAATTGTGCTGAAGCAATTAAAACGCTGTTTCGCTCTCAACCGTCCGCCAAATGCATCAATTGACATCCAGATCAATGTAGGCACTCTTCTGTGTGTGTTTGTGATGGAGGGTAAACATCAAAGCCTGCTTTTGCCGTCGGATGAAGCTGGTAAACCACTCTTCGCTATTAAAGATCCCAGGTTGTTTATCTTCATGGGTTTTAAACTTCACTCGAAACCTCTCGAACGATTCGCAGATGCTCAAGCACCACTAAATCCGAGCATGTCTCTTCAATCTGCCCTGGGTGCACGCATCTATCAAACTCACGAGCCTGATGGTAATCTGCTGGACTCAGAAGTCTCAAACTGATCACATTTTAAGAAGATTTCTGGAGTTAACTCGTGGCAGGGTGCGTGGACACATGGAGCAAAGAAAACGGTGAAGATAAAACCCTGAAGGGTGGTTTATTACACGAAAAATAAACAATACTAAACAAGCTGTGGTTCTGAAGACTGCACGGAAAATACAGCGCTGTGTGCAAAAGAGAGTGATGGTAAACCAGTGCAGTCTGTGATTGTGTGTTATGAGGGGCTCTCAAGCTTTGGATTTATATAGAAGGGACATTTCCTGCTACCTTATGCCAAATACTGGACATATTCGGTGCTTGGGGGTGCTAGTATATCTGTGAGCATCTTAATACTTTCTTAATGTAAAGTATTATTTGAATTATGTAAATGAAGCACTCTGGATTGCTACCCCTTCAGATCGAGAGAAGAAAAAAATATACGGCGGCTTTTTCTATATATATATATATATATATATATATATATATATATATATATATATATATATATATATATATGATCTTCACTGCAATAAAAACGACAACAACTAAAGACGTCTAAAATACGTTGTATTTATTAAAAATAATTCAGGTCTGATGGCGCTAATCTGATTCTGCACAAAAGCTAACGATGCATCAATGTTGCTACTAATTTGTCAGGATCTGCCAAGCATCTTGTTTGTAGATCTTTGTCGCCAGGGGTCAGATCACTGACAGTTCTTCCCTCAGTTTTGGTTTTACCTTGTTTTCAATTATCACTCTTTTATTTAGTTTTGCCACCTCCAGTCACATGGCTCAGGTCATGTGACTGACGTTGGCCATCTTTGATTTGTTTTGTTTGTTTTTGCACATGGTCTAGTTTTTTCCTCCCTTTCCCTGCTCTTCTCATTTTCTAGTTAGAGCTATCAGTTAGTACACCTGTCGTTTGCCTCGTTATGTTTGATTGGTTTCCCTTCATAAGCTTCCCTCAGTTTTCTTTTGGTTGCGGTTCATTACCTCTTACCGGTGCATTAATCCTGTTGGTTTGCGCTTGTTTGTATTTGGCTCTTGTGCTGTAATTTTTTATTTCTGTTTAACCCAGTTCTTAGTTTGTATATTATTCGTTGTTTTCCTCCTCGTGGGTTTTGCTTTGTTTGCCCTACCTTGACTGAGCTTGTTATTTGTTTCTTAAATAAATTATTATTTAAAGAGAAAGACTGTCATGCATTTGGTGTCCCCATACCTCTTTTGGTCGCCCGGCCCTGACATAATCCTTCACATATCAATGAGTGTGAAATAAAAAAAAAAAATAAACAAAAATCCCCCAAATCTAATTTGGGCAAATCAAAAATCCCCCAAATCAAAAATGGCGCGCTGGCTTTTTTCCCCAAATCAGTAGCATAATTTATGAATGTGAATAATGCACTTATTTGATTAAAAACTGTGTCTCTTGAATATAATGAAACTATTTAGGGTACAATGCGATCTGAAACTGAAGATTTTTACTCTGTTACAGTTTTTTTCCCTTTTTTGAGAATGAGAATGAGAATTTGTTTTTGGTTACAGGTTGCGAAGCAAAAATTGTGTTTCTGTTTACTTTGTTAAATCTTATGACTTGTACTTGCTACATGCAGAATTTATTTATTTAATAGCGTAATTAATCACAGAACAGACGTGCCTGACTGCAACAACATGCTACTGATCTGTACACACTTCACACAGACACAAAGAACTTTTTTATTCATTGACATTATTATCTTTGTGTGTGCTGCTTTATAAAAGATTAACCTGTGACAAGTCAACAATAAACTAATATGTAATTTTCTGATTGGTTGGTTTAACAGCATGATTGATAAGTCAGCACATATCTCAGCATTTTTTGGTGTTTTTTGTGTGTGTTTTTTTATTTATGAAGTTGGCACAACAGTAGTGAAACATATTTGCAGCAAACACTCCAGACTGTACTGAGAGGGAAAGCAAAATATTTCATCCACCTTGACGTGGGACTTGTAGTTTTTCTATTTCACATCTTAATCTTTGTTTTAATCAATGTTTTTAATTTTCAGTTTTAAATATGACCTTTTTATGCTTGATTTTATTGAATGTACTTTCTTTTTACTCTTTATTTCCAATGTTAAGCACTTTGAATTACCCTATGTACGAAATGTGCTATACAAATAAACTTGCCTTGCCTACTTATCAGCTTTTTTGTGTGTGAACACAACATAAAGGGTGTAGTGAAGTAAATGTAGTTTTACTATAAAACAAGAGCATGATCCCGAACTTCAGCACACTAACTAAAACAATTAGCTAGCTCAGAGAGGCTGGGGTTTCCCCTCCACCCTTCTGTGTCTGAACATGACTTCCTACATCTCACAATCCAGCTTTATACACAGCTACAAGCGCTATCCTGTGCCGCTTCCACACAGATGGAAATCTTTTTATGACCGTGCTGCTAGTTAAACGCCAGACACACGCATGAAATATGCCTTTGATTGAGACAGTGAATTGATTTACGAGCTGACTTTTATCACGGCTCCTTCATGCGCCGACGGCCCCGAGCGCAGATCTCGGTGCAGACGTCTCGCAGGAAGAACCGGGGAAAACCACCTGCTTTGATTTGCTGAAAGATGATCTTGCTAAAACGTCTCAACAGTCAGCTAAATTGAAGAAGACTGTTGTGAGGAGTTAAGGCTAATATCACTATTGGACACAAGGCCGGACTGAACTCCCTCTGGACATTTCTGAGCATTCTGGCAGAGATTGTTTAGCTGAAAGGGAAAGATCTCCCTCATCTTCTAGCTTTTTTTGTACTTCTTGTCTTTGTCAGTTACATACCTTTTCATGCTTTCTGTGGCATTTTGTGTGTTTTGCCTGTATTTGCTACGACAGATACAGTACATAGCTTGAAAGCTTTGCTTTTAAATATTTTGATTGGAGACAAAAGATAGACTGGATAAATCTGAGGCTTGCTGGTAGTGAAAAATTGCATTAATGTTATATTGATAAATTGCCATTAATTTGTCATTAAGATCCAGTGGTGGACAAAGTACACAAAGCAAGTTCAAAGTAGAGATACACAAGGTCAAATATTAAAAAGTAAAAGTAAAACCTTTTACAGCTTTTCACTTGAGGTAAAAGTACAAACATTTTTGCCTTAATATTTACTAAAGTATCCAAAGTACTATGATTTATTATGGCTATAATATACCATTTTTGTCAAGACTTAAACAATATGTGAAAGACTTATTGAGACTTGAGCCTAAAGCATATTTCATTGCTACATTTAGATGAAACTATGATAATCTGAATGAAAATATGTGATTAATTCCCAGAGACGAGATTAATGGCATTAACCGCATCCTTTTATTGTGGCAAACTATGTGTGACGCTACAGACGTTGATGTAGCGGTCGGACCAATCGGGAACAAGAAGTCTGTCAGTCCCACCCACGAGTGAAAATGAAATTTCCAACCCAAAATCTGTTTTTGAATCACATGAGAAAAATAAGAAATTTACCCGAAATCCCTTAATTTCATTAAATAAATGAAAAAATCATGTTATTTCATTGGATTTAAAAATTTAATGATTAAAAGGTACAAGGACCTCTAACATTCATAATGAAACTGTTTTTTGAGTCTACTATGAGAGCACTTCATTAAAAAAATCCCAGAATGAAAATTCCGTACCTCTATGTGTTTTCTGTAGATCGGAGGAGAATTCTTGTAAAAAGAAATGGTACAAGAGAGGGTCAGACTGAGAAGGCAAGAACGAGCCATATATATACACAACTATACCATTTGAAAGGCAATGCAATAAAAGCAGATTTTCAAACAAAGTTTTGATGCACTACAAATGGCCGTGGCATCCATAATGCACTTGGATTTTAGGGCATGCAATAGCATCTGTCAATGATCGATCACTCAGCATCTCTCACTCATAGGAAGAGGAATTTTTGTGTGATTTCTGTGAAAATGTTTTGCTAAATTTTTTAAAGAACAACCTGCAAGTAATTCAAAGTCAGTTAGTAAAACCAAGAATAGTAAATGTCACAAACACCTTCTATTTCAACCCCAGAGCCACATTAATATCTTACATTAGAACTCGTCTCAAGGTGACACACTCATTGAGGCTACAGATTCCATCTGGCCCACTCATTGGTCAATCAGATGATGAAGACTTCGGTTACGGTGTACACATGATATCTTACACTATATAATTACCTGAAATGCAGCGGTTCCGCAAGTACAAACAGCACAACCACATCAAAAAATAAATTTTCAAATATAACCGCATGTCCCAGCTAACATATTGATGTTACAAAAACATTCTGGGAAAATTAGCACCAACATTGCATAAACGATGTCCAGTTGTTTTTAACGTTTCATGAAGGTTCTCTCAAAGTTATTAAAACATTTTAAAAACATTCATCACTCTCAAAAAACGTTCTAGGAATGTTCTAAGAATGTTGTTTAGATAATGCTTTTAGTTTACCATTATTAGAATGTTACTAGAACGTTCTTCTGGAAACGTTGAGCTAACATTTAAAAAACCTATAAAGGACGTTAGTGATTGTTACAAGAATGTTTCCTGTTAGCTGGGGGAAAGGATGGATATATAAACACTAAAACGAACAAATAAAACTAGTGCAGCATTACAATACAATACAACCTTCTCTGCTACATACAAACATTGACCCATAAATAATAAACAATAAAAACATCAATAAACAAAAAATTAAGAAAACTAGTAAAACCATAAATATTAACCATAAAAGCAAACACCTTAACTGAGTTAAAAGCCAAGAAGTAAAAAAGCGACAGTGAATCTGAGCGTCTGATGTGTGACGGCAGCTTGTTCCACAGTTTAGAGGCAGAGACTGTAATAGCTCCATCACCTCTAAGCTTCCTCTTTGTCTCTGGGACCACTAACAGAGAAAGCTCTGCTCTGAGAGAGCGTGAGGGAGCATACGGCTGACGTAGGTCAATAAGGTACTGTGTGGCAAGACTATGAAGGTTTTCAAAAACAAATAAAAGAATTTTAAAATCATTCCGAAAATGAACCGTGAGCCAATGAAGTGATGCTAGAATTGGAGTAATGTGATCATTACTCTTTTCTTTGTACCAGTTAAAAGTCTGGCAGCGTTTTTAACTAGTTGAAGTCGTGCAAGCAACTTCTGGCTAAGCCCCGCATAAAGCAAACTGCTGTAGTCTAAACCAGTAAAAATGAAAGTATGGATTGTGCTTTTAAGACAATGAGATTTCCAAAGTTCGGTGACTCTTGAAAACAATACAAGGACAATCTGAGTATTGCAGTTAAAATAAAAATGATCAGACAAGACAGGCGAAGTTGGTACAATCTGGATTTGAAATGACTTTGCTGGCTGCATCCATGCTCCCACTTGGTGCACTCGGGGGTATTCCGCAATGCACCATGGGCCCTCTGATCACACAGCTGATAGACATCACACCGCAGATTCCAAATTAAATCAGGCACTTCAAAGAGCCCAGAAAGAGAAGTGGAAGGAAAAGTCAGCAACAGAGAAAAGAGCTCTTTTTACCACAGTGATGGTGTCAAGCTGGTTTGAAGGGATTATTACATCACAAGTTTTAATTCATTGATCTACAGTTGAACATATGTAAAAAAACCTTGCATTTCTGTATTTTATTCAGACATCAGAGCAGAGAGTGGGTTTATGCAACTTTTATGGCCTTTTGAATAGGATTCAGATTAAGATTTTTATATGTGTTCATTTGTTTTCCATATTTTAGCATTTCAATTTTATAAATCTGTCGATTGTACTATTTGAGTTGGCAGACAGCCTTCAGCTAAATAAAAAGTCAAATAGTCTCTCTTCTAAAAAAAAAAGAAGTTAAATCTACATCAACAATCTAACCAAGTCAAGCTATTTTTTGCTGGATTCAAGGGTGCCTTAAATCTTGAAATCAGATGAAAACATCTCATGTGCCAATGATTGATTCATTGATTGATTGCTCCAATGTCAAAGCTTGTGATAAAAACGATTTATTTTTATTTAACCTGAACAAAATTCTAATTTAACTTAAACCAAAACGTTCAACCTCAATGCATAACCTTCAACACATTGTAGAGAAACACAAGGAACAGGTTCAATAATAAAATCTCATTTTGATTTCCCCATTTTTCTGTGTGTAGAATATTTGAGACACATATTTACGTTATCTCAGAGACTATTACAAGCTGGGAGAGTTTTTCACATATACAAAATTTTTTATTTATTGTTTGCAATATGAAGTACAATTAAAACATTATTAGGAAAATGTACGTATCCTAAATCCTTGGATTTTTCAATATTTGGCAACCACACTCATTCGTCTGATGTACCAACGGGCATGTCAGTATCTTCTAACTTTTGAATGACCTTCTAATCCTCATATTCTTAATTCTACAAAATCAGCAGCTTTGATTTCTAAATGTTTGTTAGATCACTCTATTTACATCACGGTTAAGGCCGGAAAATTCATGATGGGCTCCCTGGAGCTTACTTTAGCAGGCTATCAGGGAACGATCAGCAAAACATTTCTCTACAAACGGAAAGGAAAATGTACAGCGCCTGAGCTTCGCAGAACTCTTCTACAGTCAAACTCAAGCAGAGAGAGGTTCAGGAAGACGGGGATCCTGCTGGTGTGGGTGAAGACCAGAGATGCTGATCACTCTCAGCTCTTTAAAGTTTCTCGCACCACCCAGTTCGACCAGATAAGGGCTCTCGGCCACGGTTCAGCTCCCGACCAGGAACACACTGGCATAGAGAAACATTGGTTCTATTGCTGATCCAAACTAGAGAGTGAACCACTAACTGTATATTTCGATGACCTTTCTTGTAAATGTTTTTTTTTTCTTTGCAAACCCTTAATACATTCAGATTGGTTCATGCATGTTTGTGTAATCCTGTTTTCTTTTTTGAGAGCTCAAAACCGCTCGATGGCCAAATCGAGCACATTACCTTTAGGCAAAGCCCCGCCCACTAACTAATCACATGAAGCACTAATGCAAATCATCTCAATGAAAAACGTATGCGCTGACTGACCCGCAAGTGAACCGTAGCAGAACCGCATTAATAAACTATGAAAAGGAAGAGTGATTTTGGATGTTCCGGACAAAAAGTGTTTTAGGCGCTCCAAAAGATAAATGTATTGCTCAAAAATGAGTGGATTTTATTTGCAAAAACTCAGCAAGGGGGTGGTTGAGGTGGGAGGAACAGGATGGACTTGCCTTTTACAGAGCATAAGCATTTGATTCAAAGACATTTTTACAATAAATACTACCTTTTGAAGGTTGTTAAGTCTAAAGGGGTCAAATATTATCAATAATTTAAAAGGGGGGTGATATGGCAGCCTGAATGCATTTGTATAAATGTAGTTGTATGAGGCAAATTTATAAATTTTGAGCATTTTAAAATGTTAGACAATTTACTTGTGTATTTTTTGTACGTTTGTTAAAGATCTTTCAATTTTTTCTAGCAAATTTATCCTGTGTTATTCATGTAACAAGATTTCATTTTCTGTTTCTCGAATGGCCACGCCCACTTGTATTTAGGCATTATTTGGACATCTTGGGGCTTGCTCAGTCAGTAGTAGTTTTGGAAGAGAAACTCTTTTTCTTTTTCTCTTCGCCTGCATAATACTGTCTGTGATTTCGATTAAAAGTTTGCGATAACATTTGCGATAAGGTTTCGAGGAACGCAAATATATGTTTATTTTCTTCACAGATTTGTTTAGTTATACTATATGTTGATGGTTTCTAAATAAACGTGGATTTTTGGTGACGATGTAATAATTTGCTACAACTCAGTAGTGGATTCAAGTAAGTTATTTCAATTTGAACCCAATAGTAGTTGAAGAATTGATCAGCATTAACACTGTTGCCAATGCTGAGAAAGACAGCTAGATATTATTGATTTCTTCCAGGATTTTCCAGAATTAGTTTCTTTTCTGTACCGTATGTGTTTATTGTTGAAAGCTGGATGGATGGGTAGATGCGCACTCCTCTCTACTCTGCAGCAGTCAGTGATTGACAGATTTAGTAACTCAATGCTGTGATTGGACGAGCGTGATTCATTCTGCTCGTGATAAAGTGATGTTACGTGTGAATAACCTCTGCTCTTGTGCTCCAGGCGGCGTGTCAGCACCTGCTGGAGCTCATATATCACACAGAGGCCGCGGTGCAGGATTCAAACCCTCAGGCCTGAGGAGAACACTGGAGACACTCCTCAAAAACTATAAAGAACACATTGATTTTAGCTTTTGTAATTTGGGTTTGATTAAGATGTTGTAAAATTTATCTAAACTGGCTAAACATTTATTTAGGATGGTACAAATAGTGACGAAAAAGGATTTCTCCAAAACCGAAAAGAAAAACTTTATTGTGTCACTTTGATATTGGCTAATCACAATGTGTTCAACTAAAACAATATCATCTGATAAAGCAGGGATTAGGGCTTGGATGGAACTAAAAGGTCTCTGAGTGATTTAGAGATGTCCTGGGGATATACCACTTAACGATTCACATTCAGTGTCTCCTCTTCTCTTGGAACGTTTAAGAGGGAACTTTGTTGCAGAGTTTTCGAGTTCCAATCAGACGGTCAGCGTTGAAGGCAGTAAAACAGTTTATTTGCAGATAGTTGAAATAGAAATGATTGGAAACAAGTTGCCACAGCATGTCCCAATATGTTGTTGTCATTTTTCTACAAATTTTGCTCAAATGTAAGGAATTCACAAAACTAGCTCAACAAGGCTCCCTTATTCAACTTACCTGAAAACCTTTCACAGGAAACAGAAGGTCCTTTACCTCGAGATATCAAACGTCTTATTGAGAGATTTTACTCAGCCGTCAAAATGGACACAGCACAAATGCAGTACGGTAAATGCTCCACCAGGGCACTCAAATGTAAATTTAAGATGAAACAGCTCAGCGAGAGAACATCAAGAACACAACTACACCCTGATAACAAGAAGCCAATTCAAGCCTTTGGGGCGGAAAGATGGCAACGTGGTGGAGTTGGCCGTTTTGTAACCGTAAGGTTGACGGTTCGATCCCTGCTAGGATCTAGCTGCCGTTGTGGCCCTAGGCAAGCCACTTCACCCTCATTGCGCTGTATAGATGTGTGTGACTGGTGTGGGTGTGCCCACGGGTTTGGTGGTCCACAGGAGGCGTGAATGTGGAGTGAATGAATAATGCTCTGATCATTGTAGAGCATCTTTGAGTGTCTAGAAAAGTGCTGTATAAATTGAAGCCATTATTATAAGCCACATTTTATGCAAGTGGGAACTCATGAACAGAGTTTTTGCATAGCGCAACTGAGGCAGAACCAACAACAAAAGATATTTTTGAGTATGCCAGGAAGTCAACAATTGAGCTCGAAGCGGTTTTCAGGGGCAGAAGAGCAAACCCAAAACTCTCCAGACACCAGACAGCCTCACAGATTCAAGCTGCAGGTTAACTTTACCATGGTGCGACACACTAACTACACACTAAACACACCTTCAATTAGGTAAACAGAGCGTTGTTCTGTCTGGGTTGGCTGAAGACAACTGAGAGCGCTGACGTAGGAGGGCAGCGTGGCCAATCCACAGATCCCAGCAAGACGGTTCCATGCGACAGAGACATAAACACAGTCTATTTGCAAGTGTGCAGTGTTTAGCTCGGGTACACTTAGAATTGATCCGGATGTTTCCTCGATGCTTCCTCACCGGGTAAGTGTTCTAAGAGAGCTTGACTCTTCCGCCTGCTGAGTATAACAATATACAGGCTTTGAATCTCCTCTGTTAAAATATGTACTTTCTTTCATCCAATGGTTAACTTAGGTGTTCAGTTTTGTTGGAAACCTGTTTACATCTCAGATCAGTTCTCCTTATGAGGAATCGTTTTACTTTGTTGATCAAGACATTTCAAACAAGGGACAACGGCTGCACTACAGTAGTTCTTAAACTTTTATATACTTAGTAGTGGAATCTGATACGGCTATGAACATACACGTTTTTTCTTTCCTTTACACAAGCATAACTTATTATACAAAAACTCAAAGACCAAACTTGGATTATTTTGAGCTAATTCAACAGGCTATTGCATGGCATTCACCCAAATGAACTGGAACATAGATAAACAGAATTCCAGGAGAATTGGGTCGACCGCAGAAGTTTTACTTTTAAAGCTAATTATAATCCACAGCAAATACAACAACATCTGACACCCAACATCTGCCATTGAATCCTGTTCTTTCCAGAAGAGAAGCAGTGGAGATGCCACGACTGCTGGCACGGGAACTCCAACATGAATAAATCACAGCATAATCCATGTCATCGCAAAGAAAAAACATTGAGAAAAGCAGAAAACAGGCCAAGCATATGGCTCAAAGAGAGGAACAATGAAGATGATAAGAAGATGTGAAAGCAAGAGGGTAAAGCATCCAGGATTGTGACCAACAGAACCCATTATACAAAAATCACACCAGAAAGAGGACCATGTTCATGGAGGAGATCTGGACGGGTAGAAGGACTCGAGTACGTGTGGGTTTGAGAGTTTTTCAAGTCCAGGCATGATAGGGAATTCTTTCATCATTGCTAATCTGCCAAACATAAACACTGGAGCATCCACACGGACTGTGAATCTGTGAGTGTGTACTTGGGCTCCTCCACCCAAAATTGTGGTCAGAGATGTACAGCTTGTTATGCCTGAGACCTTGGGAGAGCACAGATCGATATCCACAAGGTCTCCAGGCCAGATCGGAAGACACCAGTAATGGTCAGCAGTCATTTGGGAGCTGTATGTACTTTTCGACTCTTGCACACTATACATTTGTTATTATGTGAAGAATAGAGGCTGACCAACACGTCTTTTTTCTCTTGCTGCTGCACAAATGATATTTTTTATGTTGTTTAATAAACATTTTTATGTATAAATGTATATATTTTGCTAAGATGTCAGAAATTCACCTCTCAATGCTCAATGGGGCTCATATTTAATGACCTTTCACAACAAAGAGTGCATTAGGATGAACACGTGCACCAACGTTAGTCCAAATTGACCATCAATAACTTTGTCTAATAGTAAGCCAAAGTCTATTAGCTGATGCTTGCCATATTTTTCAATAAAAAAAGCTGGTTAATGTGTGTTTTCTGGTTAAAACACCAGCTGCAGGTCAATCCTTAAATCAATCTACTATTTTTGCATGTTTTGACTAGAAAAATACAATATATTCATAAAGAAATCAAACAAAGAAGCAAGTAAACAGTGATTTCTTTCAAAACCCTCAAAAAGCTCTAGTGACTTGAGATGAACATGTGCACCAACACTTGTCCCAATTGACCATCGTCAACTTTATCTAACAGCTGCTCTAAGCCTATTAGCTGATGCTTGCTATGTTTTTCAATATATATAACATTCCTCACAGATTTCAGCAACACTTTGATAAAAAAAAGGTTGTTTATTAGTGTTTTTACGGTTAAAAACACTAGTGGCATATCAATCCTTAATTAAAGTACTATTTTTGCATATTTTTGATTTGGAAAATACAGTAATTCCATTAAAAACCAAATAAAGCAACAAGTAAACCCAGATTTCTTTCAAAACCCTCAGAAAGCTCTATTGACTTGAGAGGAACATGTGCACCAACATTCGTCCCAATTGACCATCGTCAACTTTATCGAACAGCTGCTCAAAGTCTATTAGCTGATCCTTGCTATGTTTTTCTATATATATAACATTCCTGAATGATTTCAGTAACACTTTGATGTAAAAAAGGTTTTTATTATTGTTTACCGATTAAAAACACTAGCGGCAGATCAATCCTTAAATCAATCAACTGTATTTGCTTGTTTTTTACTCAGACAAAACGGTATGTCCATTGACAAAAAACAAATAAAGCAACAAGTAACACCAGACTTTTTTCAAAACTCTCAGAAACATCTAGTTCCTTGAGATGAACATGTGCACCAACGTTTGTCCCAAATGACCATCGACAACTTTATCATACAGCTGCTCAAAGTCTATTAGCTGATACTTGCTAGGCTTTTCAATTTATATAACCTTTAGGAGATATTTCAGCAACACTTTGACGTTAAAAAAAGGTTGTTTATGAGTGTTTGTTGAAAACACCAGCTGCAGGTCAATCCTTAAATAAAACTACATGTTTGCATATCTTTTTTTAGGAAAATACAGTATGCCCAATAAAAAAAAAACAAATAAAGCAACAAGTAAACCCAGATTTCTTTCAAAACCCTTAAAAAGCTGTATTGCCTTGAGAGGAACATGTGCACCATCATTCGTCCAAATTGACCATCGACAACTTTATCCAACAGCTGCTCAAAGTCTATTAGCTGATGCTTGCTAGGCTTTTTATTACATGCACCATTTCTGACAGATTATAGTATATGTGTGGATGGAGCCCCGACTGCAAGGATTGACAATCTACAGTTCAGGGCTCACTCAATGCTTAAAAGGAACCTATTAATGAAGGATGACACCCCCTGAAAGAGACGGTAAATCACTTTTTAAAGCACAAGTAAAACTGAGATTTGGTCAAATAGGCATCGCGAAGATTTTCTGGGAAACCAATTCACCACCATCATCCAGTTTTCAGCCCCACTTCCGACTCTTCCTCGGCGGTCATGTATCTGTGACAGACTAGACCAGCACAATCTGAATCACTGACCATGAACAGATTTTTGGTTTAAAAGGCTAGTGATGCCACCAGGACAAACGGTGAAGCATGAGAAAGTGCAGGATGGGAGATAATCCTGTTTCGTACGGGTTATATATGAGACTCTTTCACACCCTCGAGAGTTTGCTGAGACTACAGGACGAAGGCTGCAGTTTAGCACGCTAAGCTTGGGTTTTAAATCTGTCCCTCTATTCACACTTGCCACTGCAAAGCCACAGTGTACAACACAGTGAGCCCTCTGCGGTGTCATCTGCTGACTGCAGTGTTCAACGCCATTATGAGCCTGTTTAATCTCAGCCACACCGTCGAGCCACAAGACGAAGACCTTTAGCTCCTAATCCAGTCCTGAAGCAGAGGGCCTGTGATCTATTCTGTATTGTTTTAGGGTTTTAATGTAAAAAAAAATAATGATAGAAAAACAATATGAAATAAAAGAAAGATAAATATTATATTATAATCTGAAGTAAATCTGAGAAAAAGCAGAGTGAAATGATTTACCATCTTTTGTTCCTTTTTCATCTCAACATGCAGCGCCCTCAAGTGGATGACTGAGGAGTTGATTAAAAACAGACCAAACAATAGTGCTTAGCCACCTTCAGATCCACCAAAAAAATTTGATTTTAGTTTTTACTTGTCTTACTACATCTATGTTACCAATATGAGAATTAACAACTGCAAACAGTGAAGTGTAAAAAATAATTACGCACCAGAAGGGTCTCTGAATTTTTATTTTTATTTTTTTACATTTAGGGTCAATTAAAATGAACTACCTTCAAACTCGTCTGCAATAACACGTAATCTAATAACTTTAAGCAACTACGCTTTAAAAATATAGTTGACTCAACATATAATTGTTAGGTAAAATGTTCCACAGAAAGTTGAAATATTTTTCAATTGGCTCAACATATCACTCTGACACAGCTTGACTAAATTAAGCCTTTGGAAAAAAATAAACCAACTTTTTATGATTCAGCATTTTATTGTTTGTTTTTTACAGTGTAGTTCCACTAAAAAATATTTTTCACTCTGGAGGCAGACATGTTTGATTCAATCGTTCAGAAACACAAATGGAAACGCTGAGACAGATTGATGGTGCGCAGGTACAAGCACAAACAAAACTCGGAATCTGTGGCAAACAAACGACGTTAACATCAGGTAGAGAACGAGCGATGAGGAGACATTCGCAAAAAAAACGGATTCATGTTTTATTTGGCTAGATTTGTTTTGGTTAAAAATGTTATGTTTTCACAATTAATAAAGTATTTCTGGTTATGGACTGAAAAGTTAAATAATTTTACAGCTTTTTACATAGCTTTTTTTTCAGCAGCAATATGGAACAGTTTTAATTTCAAGAAGTTTAAAATCAACCTCAAAACCTTTTTGTTTAGTGAGACATTCTCATCTTTTATTTTGTGTCTAGTGTTTTACTGCTTTACTTTTGATCTGAATCTATTATGTTTGTATTTTATTTTAGTTTTAGAAATTGTGATATTTTCTGTGTTCCTTGTATTGTAAAGTATCCTTTAGTGGTATGAAAGTCAACAATTAAATCTACTATTATAACTATTATTTATCATTATTATTATGTTATTTGTTGTTTATTGTCCAATCTCAAAATTAGCCCACAACTGAGTAAAATCAAATCTAAATCTGTCAAATTTCTCCACAATATTATTTTAAAGCCTATTATAGTAAATAACACGAACATCATTGGGAAAACTTACCTAAACATAAAAATTTATAAAAATACAATATATTAACTTTTTTTTAATCTCTAAATATATTGTATACTTGTAGTTAGAAAAATGTTCTGTCAAATGAAAGCAAAATCAGATTTTTTTTACATTATGAAAGTCTTCATTTTTCACAGTTTCATGTAATCATGTAAACAGTAAACAGAACCCTTTTCTGCAGGCATATACATTTTAAACGCAGCAAATGATGTATTTTACTGCAAACTAGCATGTTTTCTTACACAAGCTGTTTTTAATGGTGTGTTTTCTCCACCCCTGCTAAGGGTCAGAGGGTTCACGCAGGGTGAAAGGTCTCAAGTTCAGGAGAAACCCAAGTTTATTCTCTCTTCTTTCTCAAATTCCCTTCTGGAGCCAATCCAGAGCCTTCAGTTTACCCGGGAAATGGCACAGGACTGCGCTTATACCTGGAGGAAATCTACACAAGCACATGAAGAGCACTTTTACAGCTCAAATGCTCAAACTGTACAAAATTGAACCTAAAATTTAGATTTAGAAGGAGCCATGCTTCAGGACAATAGTTAACCAGAAGGCTCTCAAACTTTTCTGCGTAATCTTCAGGAACCGCACTTAAAGTGCTTCAAAATTAAGTACCGAGTCTAAAAATTTACCAAAACAATGCTACAATTGGAGGCCATGCTACTGGACCCTTGAGGACATTTCTTGTTTAAAACTATGAAAGTTTTTATGACAAAAAAGGAAAGTGTATGCTATGGTTTCATTACCCCTAAAGCTCTGATCTTAAATTTTTTAACTTTTAAAGCTATTTTTTTTAAATGTAGGTTAATAGGGACCCACAAAACAGCTACTCCACCACTAGCACTACAAAATTTCAAGAGCACCTAATATAAAACACAACCTTTGAAAAGACTGAACAGATGGCGAACACGCATGCAACTTTGTTAAAATTAGCTTCTTGGATATCGTGATACTTATTTATCAAGTAATTCTTGGTCAAATTAGTTTTAAGGTAAAATGGCATCAATATTCTGACCTGTTTTCTTTCTGAGGGGTTTTTGACACCCAAACCACTTTCAAACTGGTTGCTATCTCTGCTCATTCTGGTACTGCAATAAAGGATTCTGGGAAATCACTGGGAATACTGGGAATTGTTTTCATTGACTTAACATAGAGTCAAACATTATCAAGCTGTATCTCATACTGAGAATCTTAAAGAAACTTTAAACTCACAACACGAAATTATCAATCCGAGCAATAACATTTTGAGCAAGATGCAAAAGTATTTCACCCCTGGAATCTACGGTAGTCAAAGTTCAACAGTAATTTAACATTGCCATTGAAAATGAATGGTTGTGCCACATCCCCGGCTCGTTCCTACTCTCCCAATCACAGTCCACCACCTCAATCCCGTCTCAACCAGTCCCGTGAACCTTTCCCTGAGTTCTAACGACCCACACCTGTTTCATCATTATCAAGGACGCTATTTAAACTCACCGTCTCCGTGCACTGATCAGCTGACATTGAAGTCTGATGATTGTCTTCTCCTCTTCCCCCTCGTCTTCTCCGCTTCCATGGATGTTCCTTCTGAGTCTTCGTATACAACGCACTGATAAAGGGAAATCTCTTTATTTACCTGAGTCTTCAAGGATCTGTGTTCACTCTCACCAGCTATATGCTTTACCATCACCCACAGAGGTTTGGATGCTAATCACTTCGATCTCTCTCACAGGGTCAACTAAGTTAAAGCTTGCGTGGAGTTTTCCTGAAGGTCTCCCATGAACTGTGCCTGCCAAAGTTATCTACTGCTTGTGTTTTACTTTATTGATACCATTGAATAAACCTTGTGAAAAGAGATCATCTCAGTCTTCCTTGTCTACCAGAGTGACAGGTTGATTGGGTCCCATAATTATTTACAGACAAGCTAGAGAACAGGGTGTTGGGTTATGTTGATCATGGTGGCAAGGTAGACTTTGTAATTAAATCAGCATGCCCTCCATAGCAACCGGGCTGTTTACCTTAGCAACCTAGTAAAGATCGATATCTTAGCTTAGGAAAACAATGAAGACACTGGGGTTGGTTAAAATGACTTACAAGAGGAATATTGTATATTGTCACTGATCACTCCTCTAGCACCCACGCTGTTTACCCTAGCAACCATAAACCATCTAACAGTCATGAATTCATAAACTGTCTTAACTACTAAAATACTTTTTACACTGACTCAAAATTTAAGCAGCTCCCAACTGGTTCAAGATTTATAAATGTCTAAATATTGGCTTTCTCAAGCCAAAACAAAAAGCTGTCCAAACTTTAAAATGTACTTCACTGCTTCTGCCCCATTAAACAAGAAACAAAATTAGACTTTGTAAACAATATAATAAAAGATCTGATGTGTATTTTGAACAGAAACCTGACTTGGCATGTTCAGGCGACCCACAAGTCAAAAGTACCTGTATGTATTTGTAAAAATGTAAAAAGGCAAATGCAACAAATATATTTCAACAGTAATGAGATGAAGTACATTGTATTTAGAGAGAACTTTGCTGCTCAATGTTAGGTAAAGCTGAACAGATTTCTACAACTGAACAAAACACCTCCAGCATCACAGATGTTATGAAACATGTTTAACGACGCGTGAATTCTTACAAACAACTCCTTTCATGACAGCCACCTGAGCTCGTGTCAAACCCTTCGAACACAATTGAGCCGGCTGCTGAATCTGATCCGGTGCGGGTGTCTTTGAGACCCCTCAGAGCAAACACAAAGCCGAGACGAGCTCGGCCTCAGCGACGCCACAACATCTCGCCGGCCTCATTGTTTTCTGCTCTTTTCATCTCCACGCTCTCTTTCCAAATATTTGGAGGAATGCTCTGAATAACACGGAGTACTGAGAAACCCTCGCTCTGTATATTGTTGAAAGGAACTCCGTCTGCACAACCGTTCTTCAAAGTCTGTTTGCTTTTGTTAAAATTAGCTTCTTGGATATCGTGAAACACAATATGGAGGATATGTCATTGTTGCATATATTTGTTTATTTCTCGTACTTGTACATTCACAGACAAATTATAAGATTAAACAGATACTCGTATGCATCACATTGGAATATGTGATCTTGAACTTGCGATGACGACCGAAAAAAGGTACTTTATTGATTCATAAATGAGAAAAGATATCAGTATTAAATCCAGGATAAGCGTTCTTGATATAAAACAAATTCAAGCAGCTTCAAATAAACTACTAAAGTTAAAGTTTGAGAAGTGCTGTGATCAATGACAACCATCTGGGCAGGTTTGGGGAGCCCGAGCTGTTCCTGGGACACTGCATTGATTAGGCCCTGAGGGGGCCCTGTAGTGATCCCCATCACAGCAGCGCGATGACTGACAGCTCTAATGAAGCGTCTCATCATCAGCGCACGAGCGTCAGAGCTGCCAGAACTTCAATGGCTCTGTGTGATGACCAAAGAGTCGCTTCGCTCTTTTGTGCAGCTTAAAAGTAAGAGTGTTCCCCGTGGGATCACATGACGTTATTCATGAGCAAACCTGTGATCTGATGAGGACATTGAACTCTGGCGCTGCTTCGTGTAGTGGTAGAGGATAAAATCATCATGCGCCTGCCTACCAAATGTAGTCATTCTAACTGCTGATGAAAAGCAGAAGAAAGATGGGAGTATGTGCAAAAAAATTTTTATTTTTAGGCTGAGTCATCGTTTCCAAATGTTGGTCAAACTGTTTAGATATTTTATTATATTAGAACAGTTTTTTAACTATGCTGTATAGCTACAGTTTAATTTAAAGAACAAAAAATACATCAGCTATATTCTTCAACATATATTGAGAAATTTTGTGTATGTACTTTACATTATTTGACCAGTGCTTGGACAACTAATGGACCTGTCAGTCATTAATGGTCAAAAAACAGAAAACAGGAAAAACAGAACAAGAAAGATGGCGACCAACACTAACTACACTACCAAATACAAGTACAGCCATGTCTGTTTAAACACAGTGAATGTTTAAATCTTAATTTTTCTTTCTGCACACAGAGTTTGCATTTCCCCAGTGGTTGAAAGTAGAATTACATTAGCCTCGCACTACAGTAACTGAGGCGTTTTTGTTGTTGCAGAGGTTACTAAAAGGAGTGTATTAAGTTTGAAGTACTTCAGAATCAGAATCAGAGTGATGTTTTTGCCAGGTGTGCATGTGGACACACAAAAAATTTGTTGTGGTAGAGGGGTACTCTCCAGTGTTCATACAAAAAAAATACACAATAATGATGCACAGTAACACAGGGACCGTAACACCATTTACACAGTAACACAGATTGTATAATGTGTAAATTGCTCAAGTAAAAAGTAAATATAATGTAGTAATATTCTAGAAATAGAGGTGGTAAAATATAAAGTAATAGAACTATGATTAAGGAAGTCCAAGGTGCTTAAGAGATGTGCTTTGGAGGTAATGTGCAAACCAAAACGTAAAGTAAAAGTACAGTGCAACAACAGAACAACAGAATGTGGAGGGACAAAGTCCACATTAGAGTTCCCTTGCTTAGTGCAATATTTAAATGAAATATTTGAGGAGGTTGGTGGGGAAATTTATGGTTTCAGGAGCTGAATGGCGTGAGGGAAGAAGCTGTGTTTGTGCCGGCTCTTCTGGTGTTTGGGGCTCTGAAGCGCCGGCCGGAGGGTAAGAGCTGGTTGCCTGGGTGAGCATCATCCAGAGTGATTTTGAGATCCCTTTTTCTCGTTCTGGAGGTATACCGTTCTTGAAGGGAGGGTCCAATGATCTTTTCCGCAGTCCGAACTGTGGAGTCTCTGGATGTCTGATTGGATGCTGAGCTCAACCAGATGATGATGGAAGCGCAGATAACAGACTTGATGACCCCGGAGAAGAACTGGATCAGCAGCATCTGTGGGATGTCAATTGAGTCAAAGTGGGCGCTCCACTTAAGGTTCTGTGAGATGGAGGTTCCCAGGAACCCGAATGACTCCACTGGTGCCACAGTGCTGTTACTGATGGCGAGAGGAGAATCATCAGGGGGGCTTCTCCGGAAGTCCACTACCATCTTCACTGTTTTGAGCGTGTTAAGATCCAGATTGTTCTTGCCACACCAGAGAGCCAGTCGCTCCACTTCCTGTCTGTATTGAGGAAGCTCGTTGCCTGGATGAGACCGATGACAGTGGTGTTGTAGGCAAACTTCAGGAGCTTCACTGAGGAGTCTTGGGAGGTGCAGTAGTTAGCGTAGAGGGATATTTCACTGCATTTAAGTGGTCAGATAGGTGTCGGAGAAGCATTCTGTTCACGTGTTTCTCAGATAGTAGAGACCTTATTGGGCTCTTTTCTGCTGATGGAGCTGGTGTTAAGTGATTAGGTGAGATTCTCCGCCAGATGAACAAGAAGGAATTTGATGTTCTTCACGGAGGAACCATCGATGATCAGTGGAGAAGGGTCACTCTTTGCTCTCCTAAAGTCAACAACCATCTCTTTCGTTTTATTAACGTTCAGAGACACGTTGTTAGAACCGGCACCAGGTTGTAAGATGTTGCAGTCATGTCATCGGCAAATTTGATGGTATGATTCAAGCTTGGCGAACTTGATGATATGAAATTAAAAGCATTGGTCAGAGTTCACAAGTTAATTTGATTCTTTATCATTTTGTACAACAAATAAGAGCAAATGAATAACAATCATTTTTAGCATAACAAAAGGAGCAAAAACCATCAACTGTGTAGAACATGGACGGAGTATTCGTGACGTTAGTCTTAAGTTTCTTACAAAGTTAAGAGAAGCTCAAAGTGGGCATAGCCAGTACTCAAAAACAAGGTCATAGTGAAGGCGTCTGATTGGCGGAAGGTTTAAATCTGAACATATCTTAAACATTTAAAAATAATTCACCCCCCTCAGACTGTTCATGAAGATCAAACCTACCGATCTGAATTAACAAACCTAATAAAAAAAATGTTTTAGCTGCCAAGTTTGTCAGTTTTTGCATGGGAGCGAATGAGAACCTGAGTCAGCCTCAAGTAGGCACTCCGGGTACTGCAGTTCAGTTACTTCCTGTTATGCATCGAGAAGGAAAGCAGGAGGTTGGCCCTTGGCTAAAATTTTCAAAAATTTACTGAGATGCAGCAAGTTATGCAATTTCATGCACTCTTAGCTGTTCGTTGTAACAAATGATAGCTCTTTGTCTCAATTGTATGGCTGTACTTAACAAGAGAAAATAAATGCCACACTCACTCTTCTCATAAATCCGGATAAATTCAGCCAATCAGGTCATGACTTCAGGATTCTTGAAGCTCTGTCTTAAAAATGGTCCAAACCCATCAGATGTATAGCCAACGTTCTGCTGTCTGAGAGTAGTCATAGATTATAAGTAAGTTTTATATCTTTATTACACAAAACAAACAAATGAACACAAATCAAATTAAATCTTCAAAACTCAACGAGAATAAGCTGATGTTTGACTCTTACATGACATGCATCTGTTAGGTAACCTCAACCAACGTAAGACACTATCATGTCATTTCTTAATTGTTTTCCACCGGCAGTTTTTATTTTTTAGCTTGATGTGGCAGATCTCGCCGCACTATGCTAGGGCACCATAGAGCAGCGGCCCCTCTGAAGGCTTGTTCTCTCTTTGTTCTATTATTCACCAGCCTAGCCTTCAGAACGCACCCCGCTCTCAGCGGGTTAGGAGATCTCCTTTTACAGCGTGTTAGAGAGACACTGCGATGCACCCACAGAGATTAACCCAATGCAGAAAAAGCTGAGGACTTTCCACACTGGATCTCCTTCCATCCTCATGCGCTCCACTCCAATCTCACGTCTCTATTGTTAAAGAGCATCTTTTACACAACTTTTAAATTGGAGTATTTGTTTAGCCCAACCGCTCGTTTGTACCAACATAAACAGTTATTTGTGAGCTAAAGGCGCATGTTTGTTTTTCTGTTTGGTGTCTCGTGGGCAAACGCACAGTTTGGAAATAAACAACCGACAAATCCTTTGCAAAAGCTGCATTAGATGCTTTGATGTACTGTTAGATTAAGCAAAGACTACAGTGATGTCTTCAAAAATACAAATATAGCGAGAGCAAAGTTAAGCTATCTTCCCATCGGCCCTTCCCCATGAGTGAGGATCATTAGAGGGTTTTTTATGGACCTCGTTGGAAACTTCTGACGAGCCATTCCCTGATGAGACGAGTGCTAAAGCAGACCTTCAGAGGGAAGTCTCTCTGACTTCACACGTCCCATTGGAAACTGTGCTTCAGTGCGAAGAAAACTAGCTGCTTTGAATAAATATTGGTTTATTTATGATCCAAAGCCCCACAGGAGCCATGTTGATCAAACTTTGGGATTCTGCAAAAGATATTTTCAAGTAGTAAGTTTTAAATCTTGACCAAAAAAGTTTTCTTCCCTGTTGAGTGAAAACTGCATTCAAAATTTTCTTAGAGAGTTACTAAACTGGATTTTTGAGAATGATGTGTGATGTGGTGTGGAACACGGCTCTGATAATGTGATAAGTGCACCGTGTGACTGGTTTTAGCCCCAGAGTTCCGTTGTATGGGCTTGGTGTGCCAAATTTGTGGTGGTATTGCAGTTAGTACTTAAAGTGGTAACATTAATATAGAGTTTAAGCCACAGAGTTAAGGTCAGCGGTCTTTGTTAAGCACATGATCATTTGAAGAAGTACACAGGTTGCACCACCCAAGTGCGCAGAGACTCCAGAGGATCGCCAAAGTAAAAAAGACGCAAACATGAATAGCTAAATATAGAAAGGTGAGCAAAATTATAAAAATTTGTATAAACTTTAACCATAAATTGTTTAGCGCATTAGCTGTTTAGAACATGGAAAAATTGGCATTAACTTTAACCATAAATTGTTTAGCTCATTAGCTGTTTAGACCATAAATTGTTTTGCTCATTAGCTGTTTAGATCATGGTTAATGATGAGGGTAAAAAGGATATGAGGGGCGTAGCCTGTAATCAAAAATGCCTCTACAGAGGCGGGACATGGCCGTACTGAAGGTGTCTGATTGGCTGAACGTTTATATTTTATATATCTTAACAAATGTAAAACATGTTCATGAAGGTCAAAACTAGCGAACTGAATCAACAAACCTCATAGTGGCATGCGTGGAATTATGTTTTTTTTTCAGCTTTAAATTTGGCTTAAAAAAATGAAAGAATTAACTAAATATAAAGCTAACTCCTAACTGCTCACTAAAGGAGGCTTCTTTTTTAACACCGTTACACTACACAAATCATTTTGGGGGTTGTTTGGAAAACAGGAAGATATGAATAGGAAAATGACAGTTATATTACAGTATGTATGTGTTATATGTGTTAAAGTAATATTTTATTTATAGAGCTGAACATAAAACTAGCAAAATACAGTGTTAAACAACAGGATAAACTAAAAACATAGGATATAAAAACAACAACACAATTATTGAATAGCATATTTAAGATATATTTACTCAGCGTGACACATTTAAAATGCTTGCGAATGAAAGTGAGTCTTCAGTCTGGATTTAAATTTTTTTTTAGAGAATGGCGTATTTCCAGAGGCATCTAATTCTACAGTCTGGGGCCTACTACTGCAAACACTCGTCTTCAACCGAGTGCGTGGGACCACTAACAGCTCCAAATCAGAGGGCCCGAGAACTGTTGAGGATTTTAGAGGAGTGAGCAGCTGTGTGACGTATGAGGGAACGAGGACATTTAAGCCTTAAAAACATTTAAAAGAATTTGGAATTTAATTCTGCAACACTCCAGTAACCAATGTAGTGATGCTAAAACTGGTGTATTGTGATCATGTTTTCTAGCACTGCTCAATAGCTTAGTTAGCTTGGCAGCGTTTTGGACAGCTCGTAGGCTGACCTGGGAAGCCCACAGTACCAGGGCCTACAATAATCCCATTTGATCATTAAAAAGATCAATAAAAGATAAAAATGATTTGAACTCGGATATAACACGGAGAAGATAAAAACTTCTCTACTGATTTTATCAGTTTGGTCAGGTACAGGTCCGAATCCATAACAACCACAAGATTTCAGACATGGGAAGAGACAGCTGGAAAAAGGTTCTGGAGGTCTTTCATAATGATATTCAAGTCTTTGCAGGACCAAATCAATCAATCAATCAATCAATCAATCAATCAATCTGGACCAAAGACCATTACATCCGCCTTCTCCTTGTTTAATTTCAGAAAGCTACAATTTAACAATTTTTTATGTCTAAATTTCATGGCAGCCTAAACCAAACTACAAACCCTTTAAAATCGTAATAAGGGTTTTCAAAAGATTCAATTAATATCAACTCAACATTTTCAGCTTTCATACACATGATATATGTTACTTTTGTCATCTAGTCTCGAAATATTAAACATAGCTTAGTTAACAAAGTCCAGCACACAAGCCCGGTCCTGACAAGCGGGTATGGCTAGTACAAATATTAGCCAAATTCAGCCGCAAATATTTAGACCAAGTTCTGACGCAGAGTATTTTATTTGTTAACCAAAGTGGAGCCCAATGAACAGTACATACTTAAAAAAATCAGTTCATGACCCCTTTAAAAGACCAAATTCAATTTGATAAAATCCACTAAATAAGCTTGTTTGACTGACAACAATTTTCTTGTATTTTAAACTGAATAATAAGTCATTTACCAATACCTATAATAAATTCTAGTTGTTTTGTTGGCCAATTTAGACGCTGAAAGCAATCTACAGCGCTTCTCCCTTAGGACAGCTTTCTGTGTCCCAAAAACACGAACCACAAGTGAAAGGCGTGTTTGACAGAGTGACTAACTTCCACCAAACAAATCAAGCCAATTAGCATAATTAGAAATCCCGATGCAGCGCAACCTTTTACAAAGGTTTGGAGTGATTGAGAAAACAATTAAAGAAACTGAGTTAAAACCAGGAGGCGAGTTAAACCAGGACAGGGTGCTGGTATTCCCATCCAAAGCTCAATTAAGAGCTGCTGTCCGCAAGCTTCTGTGTTGAATTATTTATCCTTGAACTGTTAATAAATAATAACATAGGGCTCAGGGGACCCTACGCGGTCAATTAGGCAATGAAGAGGGTGAGTCAGAACAACAGGGGGCCGGTGCATTAGTAGCATCAGGGCTTTCTTTCACTTTCTTCATCTTCATTATATTGCTTGATGCCAAACACAATAACGCCTGACTTCAAACATATAATATATAAAGTGTGTGCTCTCTTGTATAGCGACCTTCTTCTTTTCTGTGCTCCGTGTTTAAAGGTTTTCTTCTCCAGTTCGGCTTTCATTTGTGCTCTCAATATTCCTTCCCGTTGAAAACCAAGAGACAGCAGAAGTCATGTGGAGTTAACATTATATTGACTTAGCACAAAAAAGGTCATGATTGTATGAAGAAAAATATTAGGAATACTTAAACTCAGGTCAGTATTTAAAAAGGATAACCATTACAGTTTAGCAATGGTGTAATGGAACAGTGGAATAATCGAAGTAGTAGCAGAACAATATGACCACTATTTTACTTATTACATTTTGCTGCAAATGAAATGTTTTTAAGACACAGTTGATCTAGCAGATAGAAAGAAAGGCAAGGGAAGTTTATTTGTATTGCACATTTCGTACACAGGGTAATTCAAAGTGCTTTACATTGGAAATAAAGAGTAAAAAGAAAGCACATTTAATAAAATCAAGCAGAAAAAAGTCATATAAAATCAAACTGCTTACAATTTCTTATCACAACTGCGTGATCTTCTGTAGAGTGACTTACTCAAATTTAATCAAGTACAGGACACCACTCTCACAGGATAACCAGTTCTTAATTTCTTATCATCTAATTTAATTTTTCTTCAAAATGGAATATACCTGAACAGACAAGGAAAATATTTTTTTGTTTTAAACTGCTTATTTTATTGATTATTATGCAATTTCTTATCACAACCGCGTGATCTTCTGTAGAATGGCTTACTCAAATTTAAATCTAAAGATCTAACTCTAAATGTAATTTAAAGAAAGATCAGTATCATATACTATCATATTAGTAGCTTGTAATATGTTCATGTAACTGCAACTATCAAAACGTTTAGGAAATACGTTTGGTAGCCATCTTTGTTTACGTTAAAGTTACCCGCTTCAATCGAGGGACCGTAAAAAATAGCGGAAGGTAAAGGGACCAAAATTGGATGTACCGCGTTTTTGGTTGTTTATAATTTAAAACATTTACATTATATACACAACTTTAACGTCAAATAAATGATTAAAAATCCGATTTAAATGCTAAATCACGTAATACTAAAAATTAAATTAATAAAAAGAAAAACCCAGAAACGCGCTGCTGTGGTTGTGACGCGTCTTACACGCGGTGATTTGATTGGCTCTTTTCAAATGGTGCAAACAAAATGCGTTTGCGAAAATAAAAACAATAAACGATTAGGGGAAAATAAGCTTTCTAAGTACATAATATAATCTAAGTAGATTATATATTATATTGATATAACTAATTAATTTTATTCCGTTTAAAAATGGAATTGTGGCATTAAAACTGTAAGCAAACCATCAGCCATTAACTTACTGAATAAAATCGGACATGTGTCCTGAGACTATTGGTTTCAAAATTCGTTATTTATTGACTATAGATGTTTTACTAGTTTTAATGTACAATTGTCCCACAGACAATACGCCTATTGATTGACTGTTTATGTGTTGTGTTGAGTTTCGTTCATGGTAAACTTCTCTTGTGAGGACAAAGATGATTTTGGATAAAGATGTCTGGACAATAATTTGAACAAGAAGATGATTTGGACAATAAAATTTTTCTAAGTAATCCTGATACATGATAGTTCACAGCTAAATAGCAAATATATTCACTTTATACAGTGTTTGTAATAAATCATCTTATATAATAGAATGTTTAACAAATTCAATAACTAATGTTTATTATTGGTCAGTTTAAATCAACACTCACTTCACACTTTTAAATGTTGTCTTTTTGTCTGAACTGGAAAAATTAAACTTTCCGATCTTGAAAGAAACTATACAAAACATAAAATAGCCTAATATTATATGATACTTCTATTCTACCCCATAGAAGTAGGAATTCCTTTTAACTCTTAATCCACATCAGGCCTTTGTGAAGCTGCTTTGAAGCAACTGCTAAAAAAGCGCAATATAAAAACAATTTAATTGATTGAAATAAGTAAAGATACAAATATGTTCACAATTGATTGGTTTTGTCAACATAAAAAAATTAAGGAGACGTTTTTAATGACAAAAACATTTATACAGCAGAGATTTAAAATTGAATCAGAAGTTCGGCAGGATTTTATTTTTTGTGACAAAAAACAATATGTCCACCAGAGGACAGTGTAGTCCTCATGCTCACAAATGTGATGAACATTCTGCATTCATCCATTCATCCACTTTCTTTAGCTGTTAATTCTGGTCAGGTTCACCGGGTTCTGCTGGTGCTGCTTATTTTACACAAACACAGGTCGATGAAACGTTCTCGATTACTGACCAACCAATCATTCACTCTCACATGAATCCAGACACTTCAATCCTGCTGGACAGTGGGAGGAATCAAATCAACCCAGAATTCAGCGGTAATGATGATATTCGTATAGCTGCTGTACCCTGTAGATCACTGTAGGTTCCCTTTTTGGTGCCATAATGTACAAAACAAGGCTAAATCTGTAGTCACCTTACAAATACTTCTGTACACCTTTTCTAATAAAAAATAATACAATTACGACATTTTAAACCACTCAGTATTAGGTTTACAAACAAAGCCACATGTTCATTTGTTCCTTGTAACAATGTTCCCCGCATCACTCAGTTGTTTTCTCAGACGGCGCTCATTCTAAAGATTTGTCGATCCACGCTAAAGATTTTCTCTTTGCGAGCTCCATCCAGGACGGTTGAGAGAAGACTGGAGATGATGGGAACGCTCCAGGAAACTCGGTGGAGGTCGGTCCTGGTGCGTAGGAAAATTCATATTAGTTTGGTTTACTTTTGTGAGAGCCCAACAAAAGAAGAAACCTTCTGAATTCAGAGCCGAAGCAGTCTCACCCTCTACGACGTTTGGTACGGCGGGTCGTGTGCTGCTCGCCATCTTACTGCTGCCAGCTGCTCTCTTTGTTCCATCATCTTCTGACACACTGCTTCTACGTTTGTCCTGCGAAAAAAAGTATTGTTTGTTTAACATTTACATTTAAGCATTTGGCAGACGCTTTTGTCCAAAGCGACTTACAGAAGGGAGAGACAATCTGCAATTTGTTACACAATCAAAGTCTGTCTCAGCTCGCTCACAATAGAAGTTATATCAACTGATAAATAAACCAAAGCAGGGTAGAAAAAAGGAAGAAAATAGAGACAGAGGAGGTGTCTTGTTTATTATATTTTTATAGTAGGTGTTCCCTGAAGAGTTTTTGACAGCTGTTAGTTTTGCTGCTCTCCTGCATGGATCAGGAGTGTGTTCCAGCAGCCAGGGACAGTGAGAGAGAAGGTTCTGGAGAGAGATCTTCTGAGAGAGTTTAGATTGTTAGAAATATGCCGCAGTGGAGATTTCAGCTCCAGCTGTGTTTTAGAACAATTGCTCAAAACCAGCTAGCAAAACAATCCGTGTATCACTCGTTCATTTGATTTCAATTTATAAAATATTTTTTATTCTGTGATCAAAACAAAATAAATGCAAAAATGATTATGAGTTGTAATTAGCAACACTTCTTGTTTTCTAATTTTTCTTTTGGGAAATAGAGCGTGATAAGTGATAAGGTGAAGCACAGGGCTGGCCCTGGACAATTTGTTGCCCTAGGCAAGATTTTGTCTTGCGCCCCCCCAACCAACCAAAACTAATAATTATAACACTTTTAAAGAATTATTTCAATTAGCACCCAGCAATATTTTACCATACAAAAAAAAACACACACACACAATGCAATAAAAACAGACAAATTCATCACAAAAAATATATTACAAAATTAGTTTGCCTATCATGAAGTTATTAAAAATGAACAACCATTAAACCTAAAAGGCAACAGTTGTAATGTATATTTATGACAATAGATTTCTTAGTTAAAAATAAGATTTTTAATAGATTTTTTTATTTTGCCAAAATGTAAAATGTTAATTATATGTTTTTAGTGTAACACATAAAAATATTACAATTTACCTGAACAAATTCATAACATTTTTGTGTCACCTTTTATTTGCCTTCATAAATTTTGATGTGATACTAGCATCCTGTTACGTTAAATCAAAATTATTTGGTGTGGAGAACAACAGCTTCCTAAACAACAGCGCACAGACAACTCAGAATAAAATATTGTATGTGCAGGGCGTTCTATGTACCTCGTGTTTTGCAGAGGCTCTTTGTGAGCTCTCCAAGCGTCCCTTCACTGGATTCTGTGGTTTGAGCACCGCTTTAGGCAGCAGAGCTGGTTTTGGGGCTCGTGCGGGAGCTGAAGTCTGGAGCTGAGACTGCTTTGCTGATAATGTGCTGATGGACGGCTTGTAGGCTCTGGTTTTCTCTCTGGCGAGACTCATCCAGCCCGGTTCAGAAACTGCCTCTTTAATAACTCCGGCTATGTGAGCAGATCCTAGACCTGTACAAAAGAGATGTCTAGCTTTGATTCCAGAGTATATTATCAGTCAATAAAGGCTTACACATCTTTCATAGAAGAACATTCTAAACCAGAATTCTATATTTGCACTGGAAAGCCCCTAAAATCTATTGGTTTTGAAGGAAGTGACTCACAGATGCATTAACTAAAGTATTGATAAAAAATAAGTGTAGATCGAACGCAGTTTCAGCAAAATCCATGGACCATTTGTTCATTTGATGTTCAATAAAATAAACGAAAAGCACATTTGTTTGTCCATTATAGTTTTACAAAACAAAAATGAAAAAATAAAAGTTTTTTTTTTTGATTCTGTGTGCGAATTCGAAAAAAATGCAAAAACTAATTACAAACGGCCATCACATTTTGATTTAGATTTTTCCTTTTTGGGGATGCTTAGCGTGACCTGGACGCATTGACGCAGGGCGAGCGGCGCTTCAGGTTTTCAGCATGGCGAGTGAATTTCAGATAGTCAAGCTTTTTTGTTAGCTCCAATCGCGTTCAGTGTGAATGTCGTGTTAGAGTTAACAATACTCTCTTCTAAACGGGAAGGTCCCAGGGGAATTCTGAGCACATGTTAATACTTGCATTGTTGTGCGGGAACTGTGTCTTGTATCTCTGCTCTCATTTCTTCGACCACTTGGATCACTCGAGTCGCACTCAAGCTACGTCATTACGTTTCCTTGACGAACACCACGATTTGTTTTCGTAATGGTAAATTACAGTTGGTATTTTGTGGTACTTTATTAAGTTTAATTTTTGTTTCTCTACTCTCCGTTACAATCTATTATCTATTTTGGGGAAAATGTTTTAAAATACAATTGTGAACCTTACAAAGCCAGTTAACATTATACTATACTACCACCAATAAAAAATTGGATTGTACAGTATAAAAAAACTCTAAAATTTTTATTTATTTTAGTTCTATTATTGATTATAATAATATTGATTATTTTTGTATTTTATTATGTCATAGGTTTTCGGACAGGACATCGTTTTATATTTAACTAACATCATGGCATACTTCTGTGTGGGATAGCGCATGAGTAATAGCACACGTATGCTCTATTGTGTTTTTAGGATGTAACTTCATTACATCCTCAACCTTCGTTTGTAGGAGACTAGAACAAACTGGGAATTGACTTCATATTGTTCAGACTGCAGGTCTTGATGCTCAAGTCGGATTTTTTGGGTGAGTACGTTCACATTAATAATAACATGCACCTGCTATCCATCTTCTGTGAGAACGAAATGTGGCTCCAATGTGACCCGTTTGCACAGAAGAGGAAACTACATCCCCCAGAATGCACTGCTGACAGATGTAAACACTGAGGCACCTGCTCTCAGTGATGCTTGAGGCTTTGTAAGTGCAAATAACTTGTCAGACCCAATATATATTAGTATTAAACCATATTGAGACTAAGATTAAGATATAAAAATATTTACGACATTCTCCTAGAAAAGTTGTTCAAATTCATTAAGCTTTCCATAAGTGAGTAAGAATCTTTGGGCTCCTTCTGAAACTATTTCAGTCCACAAACGTCTTCCCAGCAACTCGTATCTGTGAGAAACTGTGTTTAAATTTTGGCTCGATGATGTAAAAGTAAAAACAATGTGATCTGGCGGTTTAGACTGAGGTCACATAGCAAAAAATCAGATCTGTAACAGATTCTGGAGCTCGTATGAAAGACACCTGTGTCAGAAAAAAAATCTGAATTGAGCTGGTCAAACTGTCATGAAAATGTCAGATTCAGGCTACAAAATGGCAAAAAAATGGATGTGTGTTAGTTTGGGTTGCAGTCTGAACGTAGCCTGAGACTCACCGTCTGCAGCCGCAGTCTTGTCCTCCAGACCCCGAGACTGTTTTTTGGGGTTCCTCCTCGAAGTCTCAGTTTTCCCATCATGCTCCTGTGAGCCTTCCAGCACTGTATTCGACTCTAAACTGTGTCGTTTGATATCGTCTTGCAGTTTGGAAACTGTCGAGCGATTTTTGAGTGACAGAGAAGTCGTACGGAGCCGCACCCCAAAAGCATTCCTCTGCTCTTCAGCTTCGTTTAGATTTCCTGTTACGATGTTTGCTGTATTTAAATCAGCAGCCATTGGTTTAGACATGACGACAGGTGCTGGATCTTTCCGAAAGCTCTTCGTTTCCTGGAGAACGCTCTGAGTCCTGGGTGGGTTCCTCTCTTTCTGCAGCTCTGTGTTGATAGATGGCGTCGTGATTTTCAGTTCTCTCTCTTCACTGTTAGTTTTGCTTCGATTCTTAGCGGATGCAATCAAGAATTGGACTGACGCTAATTCAAAGGGTTCTTTTGGATCCACTTTTGGGGTTTTGGTGCGTGGTAGAGGTACAGGATGAAGCCTAAATGATGCCTCCTCTACTATGCCTTCTTTTACTACTAGATTCTCAACTTTATTGTCTTTGGGCGAGACTGAACTAGCTCGTAATGTCTCTGTTTCTCGCAGATTCAATTCTGGAGGTCTGGAGGTTCCTGAGGGTGATGGGGGACCAGAGATGAGTGAAACGGCTGGCACAAAAAGAGGATTTAGCTCAGGTTCAAGAGACATTATTTGTGTTCCTGTTTTCTCATTGTGATTATGGATTTTGACATTTTCTGTGGAATCTGGAACCTGTGGAGCTAAAGTCATGATCTCCATTGACGATTCCTCAGCCTCCACCTCAGATAGAACGTTGTTCAGATCACCGATGCTTTCTGAGCGATGGCTGGATAAAAGAGGCACCTACGAATAAGAAAGAGATAAAACTCCTTTATTAAAGTTTTACCTTTATACTATAGAAATTAATACTTTTTGTACAATTAAAACCTGTTCTGAATATCAGTAGGTAAGAAATGTCTTCATAAAAAGGGATTACATTACATAATGTGAAAATGACTTTACTTTAAATGTTTAAAAGTGAACCTGAACTACTTCTAGTAAATTCTTTATATTCATAGAATGTAAGACTTATTCGTTACAATGTCTAACCTAGGGTCTGAAGGGGTTAATGCCTTTTTCACCAAATGGCGGCCCGCTGATTCTGACTGGCCCCTTACATGAGCTGTACTGTAGACTGCTGAACTAGGCATGCTATGTTTGCTAATAGCATTTGGCTCATTTAGGGTCACGTAAAAGTCTGGTACGGTCAATGCACTGTGCGAGCGCTGCAGGCTTTCACCATGACCATATATGGACTTTCACCATGACCATATATGGACTTTCACCATGACCATATATGGACTTTCACCATGACCATATATGGACTTTCACCATGACCATATATGGACTTTCTACATGACCATATATGGCCTTTCTCCATGACCATTTATAGCTTTTCGCCATGACCATATATGGTTTTTCTCCATGACCATATATGGCCTTTCTAAATGACCATATATGGCCTTTCTCCATGACCATATATGGCCTTTCTCCATGACCATATATGGCCTTTCTCCATGACCATATATGGCCTTTCTCCATGACCATATACGGCTTTTCTCCATGACCATATACGGCTTTTCTCCATGACCATATATGGCCTTTTTCCATGACCATTTATAGCTTTTCGCCATGACCATATACGGCTTTTCTCCATGACCATATATGGCATTTCTAAATGACCATATATGGCCTTTCTCCATGACCATATATGGCCTTTCTCCATGACCATATATGGCCTTTCTCCATGACCATATATGACCTTTCTCCATGACCATATATGACCTTTCTCCATGACCATATATGACCTTTCTCCATGACCATATATGACCTTTCTCCATGACCATATATGGCCTTTCTCCATGACCATATATGACCTTTCTCCATGACCATATATGACCTTTCTCCATGACCACATATGGCCTTTCCCCATGACCATTTATGGCCTTTCTCCATGACCATATATGGCCCAAGATGGATTTTGTTAATATTACAGTGACAATGACGTCTGTCAACAAACACGTGTTTTAGCGTGATTTCTCACCTGTTATTACTGTAATTATGTTAGGTGCTGGAAAATATGTAAATACAATACAGCCAATAACAAGTTTTTTTTGTCCTAACATTTCTCACCGTTGGATTTCTTTTTCCCCTCGTACTAGCTCGTTGGTTCCTGGGCTTAACTAGCATGCGGTGCCGGGCAGCGGAGTTATCCAGCGTGCCGATGAGGAAAACAGGGTTGCTGAAGTCAACTCCTGAAGGGGGCGTGGTAAAAGCTGGGGCGAAGGAGCTGATTGGCTGAGAGGAAAGTTTAGAGCCAAGAGAGAGAGTCCTCAACAACTGATCAGCATCTACCTGAATGAGAGAAAATGCATTCCGTTAAACGTGGAGGATGTTTACACTTCTCAAATGATTGGGTGATGGTTACCTCTTCTTCACTTCCTGTTCCTAAACTCAGAGAGCTGAGGTGTTTCTGAGGATCGTGAAACTGTAAGGAGAGCACCAATATGTTCAAATCTGCTAAGTTTGGTACTATATTTCAAAGCAATGACTACATCAGAAAAATATATAAGAGGGTCTCTTAATAGACTTTCGCTTTTTCATTTCTCACCTAAAGGTCACAAGGTTAACAAGAGCTCAGTTTGTCTGGCATTTGGATTCTAAAGTCTATTATAAAATCATCACACAAAAGGGAGACTATATATTCAAAGGTATTGACCAAAAAAAATGATAATAATAAAAAATTATAATAATTTTTTTTTTTAATTAATTAGTTAATTAAAAAATTATAAAAAAATTTAAAGCGTGTAGCTAGTTTTCACCTGGTGAACTGCTCTGTGCATTTCTTGATCGCTAAAGCAGGATTCGGGCGGGCTGCATGGTAAGCCATCGTCCTCTGAAGTGGTCCCCGAATCCTCTCGGCGCTTTCCTGGAATCAGCATCGGCGGAGGACCCAGATGCAAGTTCTGCTGCTGTATTTTTAACTACCAAAGCAAAAGAGTTCTTCCATCAAAATAGCTCTGAATGAAACATGTTTAAATATATATTATAGTCTCTCACTTGCAGAGCTTTTATTTTGCCGTGAACACTCTCCTGTGAAAGCACTCGTGTGGGTTCGCTGGGCGGGGTTTGATCGCTGAAGAAGATGCTGTCGTGAGACAGCGCTCTGGAGCTTAGACACTGTGGATACCTGCAGAAAAGACAGAAAATATATGCAGTTATTTTTATTTTAGAAGTCATTTAAGAAAAAAAATCTATGCATGACCCATAAAGGCTTAAGCAACAAGCTGCAGTCCTAATCACCTCAGTGCTTAAGTCTGTTATCTACCGTCCATTGGTTCCGTCCCAGAAAGGCAGAAAATCTCTCAGCAGAACCTTCTCTCTCACTGTCCCTGGCTGCTGGAACAAACTCCTGATCCAGTCAGGAGTCAGCAACACTAACATCTCTCAGAAAGCAACTGAAAACTCTTCTCTTCAAGGAACACTTACAATGAAAAAAAATCCTTTTTCCCCCCCTTTTCCATTTTTTCCCTTCCTGTTATGGTTAATTGATCAGCAGATGCTTCTATTACGAGCGACCCGAGTTAAACTTTGACTGTGTAACAAATTGCGGATTGTCTCTCCCCTACTGTAAGTCACTTTGGACAAAATGCATAAATGTAATTGGGATAATGTAACTGGTCAGCACTCACGTGAACTCCTCCTCTGAGTCGTAACTGTCTCTCCGGCGTTGTGCCGCAGTGATGTCACTGGCTGACTGACTCTGCTTGAAGAACCCTTCGCTCTCCTTCTTCCTCAGCTTCCCAAAGAGACGAGTCTTCAGCTGCTTGAAACGAGACTTCTTCCTTCCTGTTCAGCAAGCAGCACAAGGAAGGGGTTGATGACATCATGAGATAATCTGAGGATGCTCTTTGATGTTTTTGATTGTTTATTGCATGACTTTTAATTAAAAAAAAAAAAAACATTGTAAAGGTGCAGTTTGTGAAATGTCAAAAATCCTTCTCGTAATGCTTCGTTCAGGCCAACAAGCAGAAAAGCAGGAGTGGCAGAAGTTTTACATGTTAAGTCAACGAGAAGATGCAATCATGCTGAATTAGTGGAATTGCAGCTCAGATAAGATTGATTTTCTGCAGCTAGTTGCAAGCTTTCTTGCGGCGTCGGAGTAAGCGGTGCAGTTTGTGGCAGAGGCAGACAACGCACAAGTAGAAAAGTCTGATTGGCTCAAAAATAAAATAATTGGTATCACACATACAGAAGGTACATGACCGCCACCTAATGGGCTGGAGAGTGGCACTCTGTTAGAGCCTTATGGCATTGTTTAAATCAGTAAATGTAACCATCAAAAACATTTGTGCAGCACACACATTCAAACCTGTACAAACTTTAGTAAAATGTTCAGTTAAAGAGAGCATTTCAACCAGTCGTTTGTCTTTGAATTGAAAAACTGGAAACATTTACATTACAAACAGCATAATGCAAAGTCAAATTTCACACTTAATTCAACATTCTCACCAGGTTATGTTCTGTTTTTAACACCTGTGTTTGTTATTTAGTCCAGCTCCTTTTTGCATATTATTAAATGAATAAAAATTATAAAAATGAATAAATTCATGAATAAAAATGAATAAATTAATAAAACATAATATGCCATCTGATCATTGAAAACATCTAATTTTCATCTAAATCATCTAAGAAAAGTCTTCAGTATGCCTAAAGCATGCATTAGATCGAGTCACTATATACAACTTTTTAGTGCTTTCAGCTCTTCAAAAACGTGTTCAGTAAGACATGAGACTACATCTCTTTTTCTCTCTAAAGAAACCTGAAAAAGCCGAGCATTATATCATATCCCAACAGTAACAACGTCTACCAACCTCCAAGCTCTTCTCTGTTCTTGTCCGTCTCTCCAAAGCTCGACTCCATGTTTGGCTCTGCTCACACAAAGAGAATAATGCGAGAAGAAGACATTTAGATAAACCGAGGGCAGGAGTCTGCAGCGATGCAGCTCACGCAGCTCTGCATGTCATGTGTTTAAAGCGGAGGAGATCAGCTGATGAGTTACTGATACACTCTGGCATTATTTCTTCTGTCCAAAGGTGAGCGTAGCTTGAGATCTTCTGAGAGCTCCTTAAAAGGGAAGAGCTTTAAGTTAAAAGCTGATGTCTTTATCGTGCCATCTGAAAGTTAACGTGAGACTCCTTTTTCAATGTCTAGAAAACAATGAAAATGACAAAGGACAGAAGAAAATAAAAAGCTAAATATAAAACCAAAATAAAAACTAAAAATAAAATATTTTTTTTATTAAATTAAATTAGCGAAATAAAATGAAACACGACACAAAAAGAAATTTAAAATAAATTAAGATAAAAGAAAGTATAATATAATACAATAAAATTATCAAATCAAATAAAAAAAACAGAATAAAGTAGAATAGAATAAAAATAAAATGAATAAATGTAATCAAATATAACACAATAAAATGTAATAGAATATATATATATATATATATATATATATATATATATATATATATATATATATATATATATAAAATACATCAAATATAACATAATTAAATAAATCATTAAAATAATACAAATAAATAAAAGAAATAAAACAAAAACCAGATAGCTAAGGTAAGATAGATAACATTAAACAGTTGACAAAAATGCAAATCTGTGTTGCAGCGTTCTTATCATCATTAGATTGATCTTCCAATCAGAGTAGATTTAAATGACTAAGACGTTTGATGCTAGGCCCACATAGCAACTTTTTCTTGGTCCAGCTCTGACTTAATCGAGTCCTTTTGCATTGGCTCAACTGTAAGAGTGATTTATGGTACCTGACTGGAGCAGGTCCTGATTACAGACAACAGCCAGAGACGTGGCAAACTAAGCTTCATCCAAGTTATACTTATATTTAATGTCTGGCCAATGTTTTTGTACAACATTAAATAGAATTCCACCACTGCGAGACTTGGGCCATTCTTGCACCAAATTCTGAATGCAAGTGCCAGATGAATGCCAGAAAAATTACACTTTTTTTGGCTGACTGAACTCCGTTTAGAGTCAAAAACATGATTTTCTTCACTTGTCTGAAAGACATCAAATTTGACGATGATGATAAAGATCTGCCCCTGTTAGCAAGGCTATTGTAATAGCGTAATGTTTTTTGTTTAAGGACATAAGTATGTATGAAATTAACCCGATGTTAATTAGCTTGATGTCCTCTAAAACTTGGTGTGAGCCATAAATACCCGACACTGACCCAATCATCTGCAGCAGCGCCACCTACTGTTCAAAAACATATAAACCATCTGAAGGTTTCCCCCAGTAAAGAAGTCATGAGGACGCAGGTAAAAAAAATCATGACTTATCTCGTGGTCACGAAAAAAAAACCTTAATTTGGGGGGGAAAATATTCGTCATAATCATGACATAACATAAGTTGTTATGTCATGATCACAAGATAATTTAGTCATGATCACGACATACCAATATTTTTCTTAACTACGTCCTCTAAAGACTTCCATGCCCCAGTGACAACTGAATGGACTGACTGAGCAGCTACTGTAAATTGAATCGTTGAGTTTGTTACAAAACATTGCATAAACATTTTTTTCTAACTCATTTTGACATTCATCACATCCAATGGTGCGTGTTTGCAAGTGAAATGGCACGTTTGTGTTTAAAATGATCTACTTTTTAACTGTAATCATGAATATGAGTAGAAAGTAGCTGCGGTAGGTTAACTGTGGTTTGTACTGCAATGATTTTTTTGCACAGTCATGTCATATTTGCAAATTGATGCACAAAACGTAGATGAAAAGAGAGTGTATCTATGGTTTTACTATCCTCTGCTTTCATCTTTCAGGGCTTGTCTTCCAGCCAAACTGTGCAAACATCTCTTTTGACGTTTCTAGGCTTTGTGTCGCGATGTAATCATTGGCTACCTCTAATACAAACATGCTGACTTCTGAGAAGAGCAACGGTGTGTGCTTCCCTTTGGTCTGAACTGTGGTTGCCCGGTGATGCACAAGGGTGACGCCGGCTCGGGACACCTGGGAAACCAAGGCCTTCTCCAAACACTTCAGGATAATTAACCACAGACACACTCGAACGCTCCCGAGGGTTATTTTTAGGAGTAGCAGCAGAGTACTGACATTTACAGAGGGTTTGGATTGAAAAACGTACAGGATTTCATCCATGGATCAGACCAACGACTAAACATGTGCTAGCAATGTAGTTTTTACCTAGTTTAATTATGACACGATTTTTTTTTTCTATTTATGAAAATTATGTTCTCTCACCGAACCCATTCACGTCAAACTAGGTACAATTCAACACAGCAGACGGATTAGTTGAGAAGTTACACATAACAACAAAATTATTTATTTTTTTATTTTCCCACACTTTCAGATGTTATTCGACCATTTGTATGAGCCAGTAGGCACCTACTCCACCTACTAGCTGCGTGAGCATGTGCAGCAGGTACAATGTATGCATGCATCATATCAAGAGGAATTCAATTTTGTTTCAAACTTGGCCTTGAGTTCAGAATTGGGGTGTTTTTAAGCAAGAGAAACCAACACAGTCTCCATAAATCTCGAAATAACTGGTTTCTACATCAGGAAATAATGGAGGAGTCCCTCTAGCAGTTACAGTTTTTCACAATTGCTAAGACAGTTTTTTCAATACATTTAACAACTTCCCTAAACTCTTACCACAATTAGCAGAACATCCGTCGATGTAGGTGATACAATAAACAAATTTTTAGTTGCTTTGATACAAAACACATTCAGTTAACACAAATTTCAAATGCTTGAACTTCTTTTACCTCCAAGCTCCACGAACACCAAAACTATGTCGTTTTAAAGCCAATTTTTTTCTCAATGTGTTATGATTGACTAACAGATGTTTTCTTCCGAAAGGAACATTTAGTGTTTTGAAAACTGTATTATTGTATTTTGAAAATGAGTTTTGGTGTTTTGTTTACAATGAGGGGTTTTGAGAATGAAATTAACTGTTTTGCCAACTGTGTGTTTTAACTGAGTTGATGTGTTAAGAGTTAAGCAAACTTGTTAAATGTATTGAAAAAACTGTCTTAGCAATTGTAAAAAACTGTAAAGCCTAGTTCAGGCTGTATGATTTAACCTCTGATTTTGAGTCGCCGACTAGAACCTGAAATCACAGTCAAGTCAGCGCGAGTGACAATCACGCAGTGTGAACGCGTGAAGACACCACCCGAGTGAATCGCCGACAAGCAGCTCGACACTCCTGAGATATCTGTCGGGTTTAACATCTGGACCTGTCGGCGATTGAGAGCCATGTCGTGTGAAGGCTATTCTGACTGAAACCGTCAGTGACTGTCTACAGCCAATGAGAGATCAGCGTCAAGGGAAGTGGAAAGTTGTGGGAGGAGTTACGAATGTAACCATAAAGTTAACAATGGCTTCTGTTCAGGAAACATCTTCTCTGTCTATTTGGACCAATAAAATGGATGAAAAACTGGTCGAAATTTGGGATGCAATTTGAACAACGAGCTTCTTGCGCGCTAGCATTATTGTTGATTACCCAGTCTTACGTGACTCCAGTATTGCACACGTGACCTTACGTTGACCTTACTCCACTTCTCGTTCATTCTGGTGCGAAACATGGTTTGCTCAAGACAAAGTTCATTCATTCATTTATTCATTTTCATGTCGGCTTTCTTCTCTTTCGGGGTCGCCACAGCGGAATGAACCGCCAACTCTCTGGCATATGTTTTACGCGGCGGATGCCCTTCCAGCCACAACCCATCGCTGGGAAACATTCACACACACACATTCACACTTTAACACTATGGACAATCGTCACATTCACACTTTAACACTATGGACAATCGTTCTTACTCAATTCACTTATTCCGCATGTCTTTGGACTTGTGGGGAAACCAGAGCACCCAGAGACAACCCATGTGATCACGAGGAGAACATGAGAACTCCACACAGAAATGCCACCTGCCCCAGCCGAGCCTAGAACCAGCGACCTTCTTGCTGTGAGACGACCGTGCTACCCACTGCGCCACTGTGACGCCATTATTAGTGCTGTTGAACGATAAAAAAATGTACCAATTAATTTCACATTTTTTTTTATTAATCCCAAATAATGGCAATGACAAGACTGAAACTTGTAAATGTAAAATGTAAATAATTAATGTAAACTGAAGACAAAGAGAATATTTAAATTCAAAATATGATTGTTTATTGATTTTTTTTAACTTGTATCACAGGTTTTGTCATAAAAACAACATAGCTGCAATAAACCATCAATATCCTCCAAATGAACTGCTTCTCTTCTTTGGTGGCTGTTAGCTTGTGGTCTCTTTATACCCTTGTTTTCCAGGACTCTCTGACACTAACAGCCTCATTCCTTTCATCTTTGAGAAGAAACTTTAGGTATTTAAACCTTGGATCAATTGCAGTAGCGATCCTCATCCTTGTGAGATTAGTGCTGTCCTTCCTTTTAGAGAGTCTGAGGTAAAATCATGGTTGAATTTACATATAGGCTGATTGCCCTCTGTTCACTCCATAATTTTGCAAGTGGCACAAAGCTGACAATACCGGACAGTTCGATGCAGTATGAGGGCCATGCAGGACAGGTGTTCACATGGAAGTAGCATTAGTCTTGTGACAGCAAACATATTACGAGCACCGTAAGTGTGCTTTAACATGTCCTCGCTCTTTCTATTTTCAACGTTTCTATTTATGGAACGAATGCAATTTCAACAAAAAGCGATGTGGTGCCTCTGTAGTTGTCATCGCTCACAGAAGCCCAGCGGTCCCCCACGAGCACGATGTGTGTCGCGTGCTGTAACGTGTTCATCCTCCTAGTCTTCTCATTTATCGTCATACAAAGTGCATGCATCTTATTCCTACTTCATTTAAAGCACGTCTGCCACAACAGGAAGCAGGAAAAACTGAAATCGCGTTACTTGCATAAAAAATTTTTAACAAGTTATGCAATTCGAATTAATCACATGGGTTAAAATGTTACATTTGACAGCACTAGTATATATATATATATATATACGGGCTCAATCAGACATTTTTTTTCATTGCAGTACAGAAGACATGTGAAACATTAAAAGTAATGTTGGGTTTAGGCTTTTAGCATTTTTTTTCTTCATTTTAAAACTGCCATTTCTTGCCATTTAAATACAGAAATTTTACAAAAATCAATTCATAAAACAAATATTTCTGTATTATATACTTCACTTCAAGACTTAAATCCAAATTTTCAGATTCACATGAGCAGGTTTACTAGCTCAACACAGACACTATTTAGACAGAAACTAATAACTAACTGTTTTTTTAAATAGGGAAACGATTCATTTATAAATGATTAACTGATACTGAAAAAGCATGAAATTAAGGTAACTGAGCATATTATGTAGATGCTTATAAACCTGGAACAAAGCCTTTCAAAAAAATTTTTGCCAACATATAAACAATGCTTTAAACTATTTTAATGAACTACTTTCTTATTCTTATTAAATGTTTAGTAATGTGTAGTTATTGTTAAGTGATACCAAACATTGTAATGAGCTTTTTTAAAAACATGGCTTTGCAGTGATGCTAAAACTCTTCATCCCAGCTTTAAATGTTCAATAAAAACACAAATCGAGTCTCTAGCAGAGATGTGAGCAGATTGTTAGCGTACGCACACACACCTGCTGCTCACTCCTCGGCCCTTAAACAAACATCATACATCGAGAATAGCGGCGAGACTGTTGTGCTTGCCTTTAATATTGATTTATGCACAAAGGTTACGCTCTATTGATAAGGATTAGGCTCAAAATGGTCCCGGAACAAAAGACGTTTGTTTAACCAGAAGATCAAAAGTAAATGATGTTTTATAGGAACAAGTCTGGAACATCTAGAGTTGGCCTTTCATCGGGTTGTGTTCTTAAATAACGGCGTGATTTGCATAGAACAAACAAATATATCAGATTCCCGGAGGTTTTTCAGAGTGTACAAACAACTTTGACATCTTTTTATGTTTATTATTCTATTATCTCAAGCTCCTAAACCTCTAACTCGCACACATTTCTCTATAAAAGGCTGCTTTACAGTTTTTCACAATTGCTAAGACAGTTTTTTCAATACATTTAACAACTTTCCTAAACTCTTAACACAATTAGCACAACATCCGTCGAGGTAGGTGATACAATTAACACATTTTTTGTTGCTTTGATGCAAAACGCATTCAGTTAACACAAATTTCAAATGCTTGAACTTCTTTTACACTCGAGCTCCACCAAACACCAAAACTATGTCATTTTAAACCAAAGTTTATTCTCAATGTGCTATGATCAACTAAATGCTGCTGTCGGAAGAACATATGTGTTAGGGTTTTGAACACTGTATTATTGTATTTTGAAAATGAGTTTTGGAGTTTTGTTTACAATGAGGGGTTTTGAGAATGAAATATTTTGCTATTTTGCCAATTGTGTGTTTTAACTGATTCGGTGCATTAAGAGTTAAGCAAACTTGTTAAATGTATTGAAAAAACTGTCTTAGCAATTGTGAAAAACTGTAATAATAGCTTGTTCTAAAGTTTTTCATTCATTAGCTCATTGCTAAATATTTCTACTTCAATTTGGTTCTCAGATTAAAATTTTGGGTGTTCTTAACTTCTAAGACTTTCTAACTTTGAGAATGTATAACTTGTTAGAGAAATACATAACGCAAGATAAACTTGTGCTCACCAGAAACTTAAGCCAGTTTTTTCTGTTCTCCTCTATCTTCTCCGGCGGTCTCTGAAGCTTGATCCCTTTAGAGGAGCAACATCTACAGATTTTGAAGAGAGAGAGAGAGAGAGAGAGAGAGAGAAAGAAAGAGAGAGAGAGGGGGGTAGTGGCATGTGAGAAAGAGACAGAGACGAAAGAAGCATCTTATGGAGAAAAGAGAAAAGAGAGAGAGAGAGCAGGAGCACAGGGTTTCATCCTTACAGGAGAGTTGTTCCCCATCCCTTTTTTATAACGGACAAAAAAAATCTAACATATTTTTTACCCAATTTTTTTAAATATACACGATTTAAATTATCAGCAATGATACTCGTTGACGATTTGTCACCACGTGGAATTGATGGTCGTTTTCTAATAGACTCATTTAGATTACAGTTTTTCACAATTGCTTTTTTAGACAGATTTTTTATATTTGATAAGTTTCCTTAATTCATAACGCAGTTAGCACAACATCCGTCGAGGTAGGCGATACCATTAACACATTTTTCGTCGCTTTGATACAACATTCATACAATTAACACAAATTTAAAATGCTTCAACTGTTACACTCAGACTAAAACAATGATTTATAAAAAATCGTTCACACTGAATGAACAGATAACATCATGTTCTAAACAGAACTTATACAGGATGATGACCAAGTGAACCGCTGTTCATGTTGTGATTTGAAACACAAATATTTCCCCTATTTTATTACATTGTCAACGAAAATGAGAAGGCCGAATTTATTTATTGTTTATCATAATTCATTTTTTTTCTGTTTGAATATCTTGTTCTTTGTCTGTCTGTACTGCAGCAATTCCGTGTCTATATTTTACATAAACTATACATTTTATAAAGCTACTCCGAGATGGGCATTCATTTATTTTATAGAATTTCTGTAACAAAACTCATGCATTTGCTAAACACAACAAAACAAAAATGTTTGAAAAGCGTCAAATATAAGAGCAGACAAACTCATAAAGAAACCATTAACACATTTTAGTTGCTTTGATACAAAATGCGATAAGTTAACACAAATGTCAAATGATTGAACTTATTTTACTCTCAAACGCCACCAAACACCAAAACTACGTCATTTTAAAGCCAAATTTCCAAATTGCTTTCAAACTGTAGTTCAGAACAGATAACATCATGTTCTAAACAGAACTTATTGAGGCTAAAGTCAAAGTGAACCGCTGTTCATGTTGTGATTTGAAACACAAATATGTTCCCTATTTCTCCATGACCAAATGAGAAATAACTTATTACATTACAGTTTTTCACAATTGCTAAGACAGTTTTTTCAATACATTTAACAACTTTCCTAAACTCTTGACACAATTAGCACAACATCAGTCGAGGTAGGCGATAGAATTAACACATTTTTTGTTGCTTTGATACAAAATGCATTCAGTTAACACAAATATCAAAAGCTTGAACTTCATTTACACTTAAGCTCCACCAACACCAAAACTATGACATTTTAAAACCAAGTTTTTTCTCAATGTGTTATGATTAACTAAATGTTGCTGTCAGAAGAAAACGTGTGTTAGTGTTTTGAAAACTGTATTATTGTATTTTGAAAATGAGTTTTGGTGTTTTGTTTACAATGAGGGGTTTTGAGAATGAAATTAACTGTTTTGCCAATTGTGTGTTTTAACTGATTCGGTGCTTAAGAGTTAAGCAAACTTGTTAAAGGTATTGAAAAAACTGTCTTAGCAATTGTAAAAAACTGTAATGCAAATGTATAAATCACAGCTGATTCCATCACGTTGTCTTTTTTCTTCTTTCAAATCACATGATCAGAGATTTTTTTATCAGAATTCCAGTGTTTTTCCTTGTTTCTTGTTATTATTTTACCAAATGAAGTCTGTACTGCATCAATTAGTACTAATATTTTTTTATAAACTGTACATTTTACAATACATTTTACTTTTTTCTTCTTTCAAATCACATGATCAGAGATTTTTTTATCAGAATTCCAGTGTTTTTCCTTGTTTCTTGTTATTATTTTACCAAATGAAGTCTGTACTGCATCAATTAGTACTAATATTTTTTTATAAACTGTACATTTTACAATACATTTTACTTTTTTCTTTTTTCAAATCACATGATCAGAGATTTTTTTATCAGAATTCCAGTGTTTTTCCTTGTTTCTTGTTATTATTTTACCAAATGAAGTCTGTACTGCATCAATTAGTACTAATATTTTTTTATAAACTGTACATTTTACAATACATTTTACTTTTTTATTTTTTCAAATCACATGATCAGAGATTTTTTTATCAGAATTCCAGTGTTTTTCCTTGTTTCTTGTTATTTTTTTACCAAATGAAGTCTGTACTGCATCAATTAGTACAAACATTTTTTTATAAACTGTACATTTTACAGTACATTTTACTTTTTTCTTTTTTCAAATCACATGATCAGAGATTTTTTTCATCAGAATTCCAGTGTTTTTCCTTGTTTCTTGTTATTTTTTTACCAAATGAAGTCTGTACTGCATCAATTAGTACAAATTTTTTTTATAAACTGCACATTTTATAAAACTTCTCCGAGATGGCATACATTTTTTGTATAGAATTTCTGCAAGAAAAATCATGCATTTGCTAAACACAACAAAACAAAAATGTTTGAAAAGCGTCAAATATAAGAGCAGACGAGCTCATAAATTAATGCAGTTTCTGTAATTTCAGTTCTTCTCTCGATGTGTTATGATCGACTAATACTGCTGTCAGAAGAAAACGTGTTAGTGTTTTGAAAAAAGATTTGCATGTTGACATTGCATATATATACACATTGTATATTATTGTGTATTTTGAAAACGCGTTTTGGAGTTTTGCTTCCAAAGTTTGATTCGGAGAATCAAATGAATTGTTTTGACAATTGTGTGTTTTAGATGAGTTAAGAAAACTTGCTAAATGTATTGAAAAAACTGTCAGCGATTGTGAAAAACAGGAAACATTGCCTGTGCATGACGATTCCTGCCTTTAACTCTATAAAACTATGATTCTACTTCTTCAGAAGACCTCCTCCAAGAACAAAAGTTCATAATCACGGCCAAAGAATGGCTTTCTCCTGAAACCTTAATCCTGAAATCATTGACTTTCCTTTAGCAGGGAACAGTGACTGAAACAAGGCGCTGGACATAGATTTTCGTGTTGAATAAGCACGACTGAAACTGTGTCGTGGCTTACACTCAAGCTGCACCACTTTTTAAGGTCAGATGAGGCCGGTTGCTTTTGTAGCCTTTCGTAGTATTGTGAAGTATGTAAATACAGAACAACAGAAGATGATCCAAACTAACCTCACTGAAACACACAAACAGCGAAGCTAAACTAGATTTTAAAGTTTCATAGCAACCTTTACTTTGGCTACAGAAAGTCATTCTATGAAGCTTTAGGCACCTGGCTTCAAGTTTAAAATGTTAAAACGGTGTGAAAAACATAAAAATGATTATTTTGTAAAAGTTTGAAACCGCTATTAACTTTTCTTTGAAGTACTTTTCCACTGAGATAAAGATCTTTGAATATGGTTGCTAGGGTAAACAGTCTGGTTGCTAACAAAGGTTCTGTAACCTCCTTCCCACCTCCCTCCCTCTCTACTTCCTTGTAAATATGAGTTATATAAACAATCCGCCATGTCTCACATTACTTTCTAAGCTGAAATGTAGATCTTTGAAAATAATTGCTATAGTAAAGACTCTGGTTGTTATGGAGGGATATGCTAAACAATATACTGTTCCACTAGTCAATCAGGCTTATATAAACCAACCCTCATGTCCTAGCTATTTTCCATAGATGAGATATAGAACTTCGAAAATGGTTACTAGGGTAACGTGGCTGGTTGCTATGGAGTGATAAGTATAATATACTGTTCCCCTTGTCAATAGGGCTTATATAAACCAACCTCTATGTCTTTCCTATTTTCCTAAGATGTAGATCTTTGAAAATGGTTGCTAGGTTAATAGTCTGGTTCCTATGGCAGAGTTGGTGACCTCATATAATATTACCTTTGTCAATATGTGTTAATTATGATACCTCATTTCTGAACTGTGTTCCTAAGCTGAGATAGAGAATATGGTTGCTAGGGTGCTGGTTGCTAGGTTTGTGGCCATGTAATAAAAATGTCAAGCTTGCCACTATGAGTAACATACCCAAGCATTGTGCCATTAGCTTGTTTTGTGTCAAACATGTTTTGGGATACGTTTAGCATGAATTTTCATTGGCCATTATAAATCAATGATAACCTTCGACCTCAAGTCCTAGGGATTGGCTACTCAAGTACAGAGCTTGGCTTGTATTACACAGACTGATAAGCTCCACAAGTTGTGATTTTGAAGTTTATAAAAGCTACAGCTTGCAAAAGTTGGACCTATATAATGGCATTCCCAGTGAATTCCCAGAATTTAGTGGAACCGGTTTGAATAGATAAAGCCACTTATTTATGGTACCTCTGACCTTACTGTACTAGCTATGAACCTGCCACTAATTAGCATCACAGTAAAAACATCTGGTTTAAGCATGACAGGTGCATTTAGATACATTTGCATTGATTTGCATGCAAGGATTTGTACCTCCATGGATCATTTAAAGTTGTTTGGTGCAATCTCAAGAACACTGAGTGAGGTAGAGGTGTGTTTTATGCTCAACTTTATAACAGAATTGAGTCTTTTGTTTTGCTGACCTCTCAAGCAGACTTTGGGATTAACTCTCCACTGTGAAAATGCACTGTGTACGTTTGTGACCAGAATTTAGTCCTGCAACCAAAAAAAAAAAGAATCCCTCAAATGACAGGTTAGCAGATTGATGTTAAATTATGCACAGTAATGCTTCGTTCAGACAGAAAGAGACTGCACATGCACAGAAGTGATTTACAGTAGAAAGTGGAAGTGACATATTTTTCACAGCTCCGTCTAAAATCTCACTCTCATTATTCACATTTATAAGAATCGACTCTTTTAAAACAACTCAGCAGAATTTTCAACTGTAAGCTAACGCGTACTATACTTTTCAAAGCATGGCTAGATCTCAACTTGTCAACTGAGTCCCTGAGCTGGTGTAGTACAGTTTAAGGCAGAACGGCTCCTTTTCAAAGCATAAGCAAGTATTTGAGGAAGATTTGATTGAGTTTGAGCACCGAGAGCAAAAATCCTCCACTCTCAGGACGTGATGGCGCCAGACAGCCAGCGCAATACAGCGATTGGTTCAGTTTAGCTGTCAATCACATAACCACACCTCCATTTTTTACAAGAAATGAGCGAAAACTTTAAACAGAAAAAATCTAACTGTCTATCATATAGATATCAATCATAAATAATCAATAACTTATTTAACGAGAAAAAAAAATAAAGTTTGCTTCCTCTCTCATTCACTTTACATAGCTAAAAACCCTACTATAACCTATAACCCTAGCTATACTCAGAGGGGGAATTCACAACGCTAGGGATCGAGTAGCAGGTCGTGTGAGACACACCCAGTTCCTGTATGGTACACAACAGGAGGCTCTGTATTGTTGCAACATCCCTGAGGAAAAATAATGTTTCACTGCACATGCAACGAGCGCTTCAGAATCAGAATCAGAGAGATATTTATGAGGTCAAAACGTCGACACTTTTTTTATTTTTACTTTTTTTTTTCTTACAACATCCTTGTCACTAGTGTTGCATGTCTCATGAGTACAGTAAATCAGAGGGATTCTAAATAAATAATAGCTTTAGCTTCCAGACACAACTGAAGCAAAAGTTTACAAATCGTTCTAATAATTGAAAGGAATTGTATTGTTTAAACAGTATCTGATTAAAATGATAAAGTTGTAAAACATATTGTTATAGTCTCCATATACTGAAATTAATTAATCAAAGACTTTAATTAATTAATTTATCAAAACTGATGTAACATGATCAGTTACATCAGAATTGTAATTAAGTGACATTAACGGAAGTTAATCCATCAATACGAGCGAGATTAATATTAACAACGTTAATGTTTCTCTTGCTCTGAGGATAAAATCACACTTATTCAACATGTAAAACTTCTAAAGTCTAACTAGCAAACATGTTAAATGGGCTTTTCAGGCAGCTGCTGCATGAAAAACGTTTGTTTTCTCAGAGCTTTTAGAACATAAATAATCCACTTCCTGCAATGAATCCCTTATAAGCCCCACGCGAAGACGTCACGTATCGTGTCACACGGGTTTGTATGCGCTCTTTGACACATTGATTGGTTGGTTTGCTCTGCATTTGCATAAACCACACCCTGTTTGCGGTTCAGTTTCTGCTCTCGCAAATCTTATTATCAAAAATACACACTCCATTTATGGCACGGATTTGACCTTTTAGAACTTTATTGAGAAGTGTGCAAGTAATTTGCTGTGGTACAGGGGTACTCTCCAGTCTTGGTACATTAGAAGATACTTTACATTATATGACACAAGTAACGTTAAACAGTAAACTCAGATTGTATACGTACATTGCTAAAGTAAAAAAAAATGTATAAGTGGAGGTAGCAAAAATATATATATAAATTAGAACTATAACTATATCAGAAGTCCAAGGTGCTTAAGAATTGTGCTTTGGAGATATTGTGCAGACCAAAGCGTAAGGTGAAGTAAGAGTAAAGTTTCTATGCAGGTCTACAGTGTAAGTTTTGATCATCATCAAACATCTCATAATTAATAATCATAAACACACTTCAGATGAAAAAAGCATTACGGATTCTCAAAACAGCACAACATCTTCAATTTAGCACATAGTGACTTCCTGTTCGCTCTCTCAGGTTAGATCCAAATGATGGCGAGGAGTTTCCCAAAAGACCCTCCAAAAATAAACCAGAGAAGCACAGCTTGCATGTGTGACACGTTTTAATCAGGTCTAATTGAATCCTGGATGAGCGTCACTGTGTGGCTGACAATGGGTTGTTTTGAACTAAAGAAACCAAACACCCTGAGACCAGGAATGGAAACTCGTTCGCTCTGTCCTTTTCCCTCGCTCTGGAATCGCTCCTTCTTTCCTTTTCTTCAGGAGTGAATGCGTCGATTCAAGTTCTGGGAGTCGAGTGTAATGCTATCTGACCCTAAAGCTTTGTTTATCATCTGGTACATTTATTTCAATGCTCTGAAGTTATGATATGACAATAGTGTTACTATTTAAAGGGTACAGATACATCTTAGAATAGTATATCTGAAAGCAGTGATGACCCGGGTTTAGGCAGTTAGGATTAATGGTCAAAGAAAGGGATAAATGAAGCAGAAAAATTACCAGTACCATGTTGTTGCAATATTAACATTAAAGACCATCATAGATCCGGATTAATTTTGGATTTGAAGTTTCATGCGTGAATGCAAATAAACAGATCTGGACAAGTGATGGCCGAGAACTTAAATAAGTTTGGCTCTGTCTTGTCACCTTGGTTTTGGTGAAGGGAAATCTCTCAGCTGCATTTTGCAGTGTAGCCCACCATATTCTTCTGTCACGAATAGAGGGCATCTGCCTGTCTGGAAATGTTCTCCAGTGGTTTAGATCCTACGTTGCTCGTCAATTGCAGTTTATCCAAATCAGCTCTTACCGATGTAAATCTTCTCCTGTCACGTCTGGTGTCCCCCAGGGGTCTGTTCTTGGGCCTCTGCAGTTTCTCATCTACATTTTTCCACTCGGCAACATTTTTAACAAAAAATGCTGTATTTAATTTTACTGCTATGCTGACGATACCCAACTCTATATCTCCACCAAACCTTCTGCTTCACTGGTTCCTCCTTCGCTTTCCGCCTGTCTCTCTGAGCTGAAAACCTGGGTCACATCTTACTTTGTTCTTAGGACAAAAAAAAACAGCAAAGAAGAAAAAGATGGAGGTAACGAACATTCAAAAGATCGTGTTGTGGGTGTCCAACCATCAAGAGTTGTTCTACCAAGCCAACAAAGATTATAAAATATAATCCAAATGTAAAAACTTCCCCTTTTTTCCATTGTAGATTGATCACCACAAACTCCTTCTGTTCTGAGCAATCAAAGTTAGACATCTGCTTTGTAATAAATTTCCTATTGTCTCTTTAAGTCGTTTCCTGTAAGTCGCTTTGGGCAAAAACATCTGCCAAATACAAACATGTAAATGTAAAATAGTCAGGCTTGTCACTGTTGTCCCCTGACTGCCCCTAAAGGCAAGGAGTGCCACAGCACCTACATTAAATAGAAGCTATGGAAAAGCCATCCAAGCAAGAGGAGTCTGATTGCAAAGTGCAGTAATAGTGCCTGCCCCCACTCCCTAACCCATTCGGGTCTAGGCCGGGGCAACAGTCGACATGGCCGCTGCTCTATCACCAGCGCCACACAGAGTTAGTGGCCTGGTGCTAACCGACTGGTGCTAACCGACTCTGTGAGTTGACTAGTTATCTCACAGAGTAGGACACAAATTGAGTGGGCATGGATCACTCCCCATCAGCCCATATTTACAGTTTTTCACAATTGCTAAGACAGTTTTTTCAATACATTTAACAAGTTTGCTTAACTCTTAACGCACCGAATCAGTTAAAACACACAGTTGGCAAAATAGTTAATTTCATTCTCAAAACCCCCCATTGTAAACAAAACTCCAAAACTCATTTTCAAAATACAATAATACAGTGTTCAAAACCCTAACACATATGTTCTTCCGACAGCAGAATTTAGTTGATCATAGCACATTGAAAATAAACTTTGGTTTAAAATGACATACTTTTAGGGTTTGGTGGAGTTTGAGTGTAAAAGATGGTCAAGCATTTGAAATTTGTGTTAACTGAATGCATTTTGTATCAAAGCAACAAAAAATGTGTTCATTGTATCGCCTACCTCGACGGACGTTGTGCTAATCGTGTTAAGAGTTTAGGAAAGTTGTTAAATGTATTGAAAAAACTGTCTTAGCAATTGTGAAAAACTGTATTACAGTGGTACCTCGAGATACGAATGCTTCATGTTGCGGAAAATTCAAGATACAAAAGTCCATGTGAAGAATATTTTGTTTCGGGATACGAAAAACATTTCAAAATACGAAAAACACGCACGCGAAATACATAATCAATGTTTAAAATTTGGGCAGAGGACAACACTAGGCATCAGGTGACTGCATTCAATGTGCCATCAAAAGTTCTGCTCTCCTATTGGTCAGTTCCAGCCCTGAAGCTGTGTGTTCATGTGTAGTATCCTGCTCTCCTATTGGTCACCTGACGCACCATAAAGTGCTTTAATTTTATGAATTTGATTTTTAATTTGTTTCAAACTTCATCATAATGAAAAGTTGAAGCTGTATTTTTATAAATTTATTTTGAAATGCAAATCTGTGAAAATACTTCTATAAATAACCCTTAATTTTAAATAATCCAACTGTTTTAAATATCAGATGTTCAAAATTAAACTTTCAAATGAAGAAATAGGGGAAAGACTGTTTCAATGGCATATGATATTCAGCATTAATACATATATTGTCAAAAATTCAAAACCACACAATTCACATTTACATTGTTTTGACAAATCTTTAGCTCCAAACTTTAGCAAAAAAAAACACATGCACACACACACACACACACACACACACACACACACACACACCTGGTTTCACTCAGGACCAGACTCAATCTTACAATCAAACCACACACGTTTTCTTTTAAACCACATCTTTTATCTTCATAGGCTAGGAAGTCGACTTCTGAAAGTAGAAAAACAAAATGGTTCTAAACTCTCTCGCGTTTTACTGACAGAAAGATACCGATGTATTTAATCAAAGTTAAAGCTTCATTCTCTTCTCTGAAGAAGACGGATGAGAATATAGACACGCGATCTTACCTCTGCAGATGAGATGGAGGAGCTCTCACCTGCTCCTCCAGGACCTTCTTCTCATCGCCTACAACGGGCGCGCACACGCGTCGGTGACGTCACATGGCACCTCCTCTTTGCAAAGAATTAAAAAGGATATTGACACACTTTCTTTAGGTCCTGTCCTCGCAGCAGGCTTTCATGGCGAGATGTTTCTGCCTCTATCTCTGTCAGCCTGCACTCAAAGTTCTCTTCGTTCTGAGAAAATGTGCTACTTGGCTTTTAGTCAATTAGACCAATCCACTTGCTCAAGCCTATACTTAATTAACTTAATCATTTTATGTGCAAAAGTCGAGAGTTATAAACAAACCACCACGTTTCATTGAACTCATCATTTACATAAAAGAGTATGTTAATTCTATTGATTCTTGTACTAAAAAGAAGGCGGTGAAAACGGTTCGATTATTTAAGCTTTACAACATTTTTGAATGATTGTATTTTCTCTTCCTTCTTTTTTTTCTTTTTGTTTCCCCCCCTGGCTTGTTCTCTCTGTTGTTGTACTGAATTTTGACTGAACTTCATTTGTTACGGTCAATAAAAGTCATAAAAAATGAAAATTAAAAAAAGTGTGCTTTCTCCAGCATTTTGTAAACCTGTGCTGCATCCCAATCCGAACACTTACACTGCACCCTTAGTCAGAAGAAAATGTACTTACTTTTTAGTCTTTAAGAGTGTGCACGATCTGTGATGGAAGTAGTTGTGATAACGTCAAATCCTTCTTTGCCATTCCTTCATTAAAAATGTTCTATTAATAGATATGACACTCTTTATATTGCTATTATTTATTTCTGTGCTTCTTCTTCAAAAATAAGTCGTATTAGAGAGACAGCTCGCTTGTTTTGGTCCACACGTTGGCGGTAATGTCATGACACAACTACTTTCATCACATGCCGTTTTAGTGCGTCCCAGATTGTGCTCACTCTCGTCTCACTCACTGCTAGGTATGTACATTTTCGTCTGAAACTAAGTGTCTACTTTAAGGGTGTAGAATAAGTGTTTGGATTGGGACGCAGCAATCATGAAAAAGTGTTGAGGAGGAACCTACAATCTGGAAAACATGAAGGTAATGAAACCCACCATGGTTGCGATGCCCCTGTGCACACTGATGCACTAATCAAGCTCCTCTTAGCTTGCTTGAAGCTAGAGTAGTATGCATATTAGAATATGGTTCCTGTGCAGGGCTCCTGATTCAGAGTTATTGACCCCCTGGTGTAAAACCATCTCCTTTTCAATCCTGTCAAGACTACTGCTACGAGAAATGAGAATTTCTTTCCTTCCTTTTTAGGTTTGTTAAAACTTGCAATCACATCTGAATTAAAAACTTTTAACTGAATTATACTAGTGTCCATCTGAGCCAATGAGCTGGAGGAACCTCTCACTCTATACCAAGGGTCTCCAAACCTGGTCCTGGAGGGCCAGTGTGCTTCACATTTTTGGTTCAACCATCATGATCTCATCTGTGGCACTAATTTGAGTCCTTTGATTGGCTGAAGCTAGAATAGTATGCATACTAGAACAGGGTTCCTACTAAAATGTGCAGGGCTCCTGCCCTCTAGGACCAGGTTTGGGGAACCCTGCTCTATATAGTGTGTTTAGTGTTCTGGTTCAGAGTAGCTGCACTGCGACTAATTATTAACAATCAGGTGTGATTCTTAAACAATAGAGTAGATTAATACCTAAAATTTCTTCTAATTCAGTCAAACCAGCATCAAAAACAAGTCCAGCAAGCATTAAAAAAATCTGCAGACAATTTTTTTATTGAAACACATGCCAGGAGCATCGATGGTCTTCAGGAGGACGTATTTTTTATCTCAATCGTGATGTTCCCTAAACGTCAAATTCCTGTTAAAACACACAGATTATATTCATCAAAATAACATGAATGTGTACTATACTACATACTGCTTTAACAGCACCTGTCAGGATAGTGAGGGTCAGCCGCAGCATGACGAGAGCGCTCTGGAGACCAGGATCTCTGAGGGCTCAGGGAGCGATGACGAGGGACAGACGATGAAGAGCGCAGAGTGGAGGAGAGGATGGGGGAAAGGGTGGAGAGACCCTGTCTGCGGAGCTCCTGGATCGCTCGCTCTCTGACGCACACACACAGAGGGCGGTTAGTGTTTAAACTCCTAATGCCTGAAATAGAACTTTAGTCTGCTCAGAAATACAGGATCAAGAGTTTTTGGTTGAAAGCATCTGGTTTAAGCAGGTCTTGTCTTGATTTGAGGGAAACTTGGTTTGATGGTCTTATTAATTAGTAGGGCATCACGGTGGCACGGTCGTCTCACAGCAAGAAGGTTGCTGGTTCGAGCCTCAGCTGAGTCAGTTGGTGTTTCTGTGTGGAGTTTACATGTTCTTCTTGTGATTGCGTGGGTTTACTCCGGGTGCTCCGGTTTCCCCAGCAAGTCCAAAGACATGCGGTATAAGTGAATTGGGTAAAAACAATTGTCCATAGTGTTTGAGTGTGAATGAGTGGATGTTTCCCAGCGATGGGTTGCGGCTGGAAGGGCATCCGCTGCATAAAACATATGCTAGAAGAGTTGGGGTTCATTCCGCTGTGGCGACCCCGAGAGGGAAAAAAGTCGACAAGATAATGGATGGAAGGTTTATTGGTTTCCCAATTGGTAACAATAGTCTTTAGATGGTCTTTATCTGAAAATAACCCAACAATTACCAACATTTAGTTATCCAACAGGATGGTTATTTTAACAGTTTTTAACAGAACTTAGAGGGTCTCTATCTTGGCATGGCTTAGAATGTCTTAATTTTTCTGGAACTGAATTTAATGCCAATTGGCTGGTTTAGGATGATCAGATCATTGGTCAGTTTAAGATTAACTTTAGACGGGTATAAGATGCTCTTTAGCTGGTTTCAGACAGTCTTCAGATAGTTGAATATGTTTCTTTGCTGGTTGAGGAGGAACTTTAGATGGTTTATGATAGTCTTTAGCTGGTTTAATATGGTCTTGAGCTGTGTTAAGATGTTTTTGCAGGATTAAGATGATCTTAAGCGGGTTTAAGACTTCAAGATGGTCATTAACTGGTTTAATATGATCTTGAGATGCTATAAGGCAGTTTTTGCCAGATTAAGATGGTCTTTAGCTGGTTGATATGTTATGAACCATAAAAGTTTAGCTTTGATAGTTTGGGTTTAGCTGGCTAGAATGGACGTTGACTCTTTGGTTCTCATAAACTGTATAAAACTGTCTTGACATGGAATTGTATAATGTATTTATTACATCCAAAACAGTTCCTGAACGCTAATGTGCAGCTTAAAGAAGTTCAAAGCCTTGTTTCCAAACACACCTGACCGGATCAGGGGAGAGTTTTGTCTGACCTCTCAAAGCGCTCAGTGGAGAGGCGTCTCCTGGTCATCTCCAGATCTGCTTCCAGCTGGTCTGATCGCGTCCTCAGTTGAGACATTTCTCTGGTCTGAGAACTCCTAGAGACAATGAGAAGCACACAATGAGACGGAAAATGAAAGACAAAACCGCTTTGGTTTTTGAAAGTCAATAAACATATTCACCAATCACGATTTGATATACTCATAGTCTCTTTCAACCCAAACCAAACCCTCCAAAAGGTTGCTGGAGAAAGTCTCAAGAAACTAAAAAATAATAAAACAAACCTCAAAAGTCTGTTTCTTCTACTCACACTCTGGTGTCAGCCATGCTAAGCTTGTCCCTGAGAATCTGAATTTCGGTCTGTCTCTCTTGAGAGCTGAGTTTCCTCTGAAGCTCTTTTTCTCTGGAGGACACCAGGAGAGTTTCCAGAGTCTGAACCGAGAGACGCTCACCGCTCAGCTGCTTCTGGAGAAGCTCCATCTCTGAGCGACACAGTTCTAGCTCCTGCTGCAGCTGCATGAGAAAGCACAGTTACTTATTACATTATAGTTCGTAAATAATATCAATAAATCAATAAATAATTTTTTCATTTACGAAATGCATAAAAATAATGATTACTTTAAATCGATCTAAAGTGAATTTGCCTCACAGTTTATACATAACCAAACATTCCTCAAAAAGCTGATTTTAAAACTTTAAAATGGTTTTACACAAATCTATACTGTTTCCAAACTCCTTTTCAACTGTGTCACTTTTGTCAAGCCAACATAAAGTTTTCCAAAAACTTTAAAATCCAGTTAAACTCTGAGGTGAATAATGAAGTTCTGGTAAATCGGGGTTCTGTTACTGGTTTCGTTCGTTTTTTTCCTAGAGAAGGGATCTGATCACTCACACCCTCTTTGCTGGCGTCCAGTTTGACGCAGAGCTCTCTGGTTTTTTCCAGGTCAGTCTGCGTCTGTGTCTGCTCCGCCCGAGCATCTTGAAGCTCTTCATTCTTCCGAATCAGCCTCCGGTTCAACTGAGAAAGCTGAGTGGAGGAGTTTCGCTCTGCACTCAGTGCCTGCAAACAGCATCACAGCACAAATGCTACGAGACTGCTTAAAGTGAGAGGTGAGCTTAAAGGAAATTCGTTTTTATCTAATTCACTTTAATCTAATGCATTGATTATGAAATATTTAACAAGACTTATTAAGAGCATTCTTATGTCAAAGGTAAGTTATAGTCTATACACATCAGCAAGACATAAGCAGAAATGTGGTGAATGTAAGCATCCATGGACCTTGTTGAATTACAGTTCAGAATTATATCCTGAGCTGAATAATTTCTGTTTTCTGATCTATGCTCATCAAAAATAAACATGAAAGCCTGTTGAAGTCTACTCGTCTCTTTAAAAGATGACAGCTTTGTCTGTTTAGAATTTATTTCTAGGTTTCCCTCAAAATGTCTGAGAAAAGAACTTGCTTCTGTTGTCAGGCAAACAACATTTTTAATTGTAAACATCCAAGTAGTGTTCGCAAAGAGCGTATTGAGGCTTGCTTCATGCCAAAATGATGACATCCAAAGTTTTTTTTTCCAGATATGTTTTGGGCTTTTTAATGCATTTATTAGATAAGACAGTTAAGAGAGGACACAGGAAGAATATTTTGGAGAGATCTGGGGAGACGGATCGGCAAAGAACTGGGCCCGGATTCCAACCCCTGTGGGCGGATGCAAACCCCCACCACATGTCAGTGTACTGACTGCATATCTTTTACCCAGCTATACAAGCATAATTTGTGGCGTTTCCTATTTCCGCAAGCACTTTCACTGTCCTCCACCTGATTACACCCACACCGTTTTCAGAAAAACATTGCACAACCTGCCCCATTATGATACATATGCGTTCAATTTATATAGCGTTTTGTTCAGAGCTTAAAGACGCTTTACAATGTTTAGGGCATTATTCATTAATTCCACATTCATACTCTGGTGGTAATAAGCTACCTTGGTAGCCCTCAGCTGTCCTGGGGCAGTGTGACAGGATGTGGCTGCCCTTCTGCACCTACAGCCTCCTGCCTCCTACCCACCATCTAACACACCCCACCAGTACCTCACATCCACAGGGCACTGTGGGTGAAGTGGTTTGCCCAGGGCCACAAAAGCAGAACTACCCTAGCAGGGATCGAACTGCAAACCTTCTGGTTACAGGGCGACCACCTCCACCACTGCACCATCTTTCCGCCCCACATGATATAAGCATGGGGGAAAATGTACAAACAGAGAATATATTTTTATATTTTACTCACACATATGTGATGATCTAAGAATACATCTTTTTTCTTTGATTGCTGTTTTTTCTTTATTCAAAGTCATAACAGTCACAAAAATTCAGCCTGTAACACATGATGTGATTCAAATACTGCTGCCTGTAATTTTACACTTGGCCAGTAGGTGGTTTTGTGATTCGATAGCTGAACCAATTAGCTCAATGCCTCAGGAAGCTTCCTCTCACCATCACTACTTCCAAATCCTTCAAAAAGAAAATGTGTTAGATGATGGGAGCAACTTCAAATGACAGATATAGCCAGATAGTAGCTTGAATTGTATCTTTTTAAAACAGCTGCAGTAACATGTACAGATTCTAATCTGGCTATATCTGTCCTTTGAAGTCTCTTTCATCACCTTCCATGCGTTTTATCAACAAGCCAGTCTTCAGAATAACCAACTGACCTGCTGCAGTCGGTTCTCCAGACTGTCTGCTCTTTCTCTGAGTTGAATAAACTCTAAACCAGAGTTCTGAAGCTTGAGTCTGAGCTCGGCGATGGTGGCTTCAGCGTGTCTGGCCTGTCCCTCCCAGCTTTCCACCTGGAGAGAAACGTTCCTCCGAGACTCTTCCAGCTCTCTGCATTCCCCTTCCTGAAGTAAAACAATGACAAAAACTGAAAATGAACAAATTAAGCTCATAAGGATTGCTTTCAGCTAATTAGCCAATGAAATACCAGGGTAAATTCATAAGCATTCCTCCATCCACTCTTCAGCAGCAGCTTTCAGCTTTCCCTCCCCGCTACCACTGCACCTCACACTCTAACCCCTACAATCTGATGGATCAATCCTACAATCTGATCAGAGTTCAGGCCATAATAGACCAATTTCACCACAAACAGAAGGCTTCCTCTAAATGTAACCCTGTGTCCCATTCAGCACACTATTCACACTTTTATGGGTGCGAAATTAGAGTTAGTGTTTCCCAAGATATAGAATACTTAAACACTTAAAAAACAGTGTCCGAGTTCTCATGTTTTCCAGCCAATCAACGAGTAAAGAAACCATGATCCAAAGCCAAACGTTTCAGAACCAGGATCTGTTTACAACTGGAAATTTGTATCATATTCCCGACACAGATCTTTGAATACCATGCAACAATATGAGCAAATCTTGGTTCGAGTCAATTTATTCATTTCATTCATTTTGGTAAAATGTCAATAAAATGTTGTGTTTCTTCCCTAACACATTTTGTTTACAAAAAAAGTGTATCAGTTTGCCAGAATTTCTTTGAGGACGACCGATAGTCTTCCTCCATGGCCTCCCCCCGAACTTCTCTCAGGTCCGAGTTTTTGCCTCTAACACAGCATTGGCTGCGGCACGCTTGACCTGCCGGTACTGGTCAGCTGTATACATAGTCCCACAAGCCAACCAGGCCTGATAGGACTCTTTTTTTCAGCTTGACAGCATCTCTTACTTCCGGTGTCCGGCGCCTCAGGAGGGGGAAGCAGTGCCCCACCAACACTGTTTACAGTGGAGGTGGAAAGCTGTTGACCTCGACCAGGGATGTGGTCGGACGGTGGAAGGAATACTTTGAGGGTCTCCTCAATCCCACTGTCACATCCTACGTTGAGGAGGCAGTAGTGATGGGTCGTTCTTGAACGATTCATTCTTTTTGAGCGAATCTTTATTGTGACTCGGAAGAAATCGTCTCAGGGAGGGATTCGTTCAGTTCAGCAATGCAGTCTGATTCGGAAAAAGAAAAGATTAGTTCATTTCTCGAGTCCTCCAAGTCCTTTCGTTCTTCTGTCACGTGATGCTCCCTAATATTAACCTAATGCAGTTTGAGCCGGAAATCCACAAGATTCGTTCATTTCCCAAGTCCCCCGGGTCCTTTCGTTCTTTTGTTAAATTGTTCATAAAATCACTTTCAGAGATAGGGTATTTGTGTTTGTTGTAGTTTGGTGTGTTTTAAAGTGTATTCGAATATTCATTATACAACACCTTGATGTATAGTATGTATATAATACAATATTTTGAAATGTAAAATAATAGTATAATCTGAAGGGTCAACACAACGGACCTCTATCATGGACTTTAGAACTGCAGTGTTACATAGCATTCATGAAGCATTTTTGAGTCACTTTATTTTTAGTGCATAATAAATTATCTGTAGTATTTACAAGTTGTCATTTAATTGTAAAGTCACTTACTAATAGTACGTAATAACTTTTAACTAAATAATTTTTATAGTTATTTTATAAATCAGATTGTCAGTGTATTGTTTGTGATACAAGCAATTTGAAAATTAGAATAAAAACAAACAAACAAGCTATAAGTAGCTACTTTGTATTTGTAGGCTTGGATTATTTTATTATACAGTTCATTGTTCTGAAGACAGTAAAAGGACAAATTAAAAAATAGAAGGTATTTGTTTATTAATGAACTACATCACAGATCCTCAAAAACCAGAAACAATCCCAGTTACAGAAATGGGCACACATTTTTTTCTTTACTTATTAGGCATATTTATCTTAACATTAGTATTACTAAGATACTGAACGGTATAAGGTCACATGACAGAAGAACGAAAGGAGCTAGAGAACTCGGGGAAAGAACGAATCTTGTGGATTTCCGGCTCAAACTGCATTTGGTTAATATTAGGGTGCGTCACGTGACAAAAGAACGAAAGGAGCCAGAGGACTCGGGGAAAGAACGAATCTTGGAGGTTTCCGGCTCAAACTGCATTTGGTTAATATTAGGGTGCGTCACATGACAAAAGAACGAAAGGAGCCAGAGGACTCGGGGAAAGAACGAATCTTGCAGGTTTCCGGCTCAAACTGCATTTGGTTAATATTAGGGTGCGTCACATGACAAAAGAACGAAAGGAGCCAGAGGACTCGGGGAAAGAACGAATCTTGGAGGTTTCCGGCTCAAACTGCATTAGGTTAATATTAGGGTGCGTCACGTGACAAAAGAACGAAAGGAGCCAGAGGACTCGGGGAAAGAACGAATCTTGGAGGTTTCCGGCTCAAACTGCATTTGGTTAATATTAGGGAGCGTCACGTGACAAAAGGTCCCGGGGCCGGACTGCACTCGTTACCATCAGAAGAAATGTGACGAACGAATGAGACTTTAACCTAAAGACAGATCAGAGCAGAGATGAATCAGACTAAAAGACCCAGGTAGGCTTAATTAAAATATGTTTTTTTTTGTCTTCTAGCATTATAGTTTTGTGTTATTTGTAGTGTGATTCAGGTTTGTGTTTATACTAAATGTGTTTGGGAAGAAACACACAACATTTTATTGGTATTTTACTAAAATGAACAAAATGACTCGAAAAAAGATTCGTTCATTTTGCTGAACGGGACTCAAAGATCCGAGTCGGAGAAAGGATCCGAACTTCCCATCACTAGGAGGCAGAGGCTGGGGTACTCAAGGTGGACTCGTCTATCACCCAAGCCGAAGTTACTGAGGTGGTTGGTAAGCTCCTCAGTGGCAAGGCTCCGGGGGTGGATGAGATCCGCCCTGAGTACCTCAGGTGCCTAGATGCTGTGGGACTGTCCTGGCTGACACGTCTCTGCAGCATCGCGTGGCAGTCAGGGACAGTACCTCTGGATTGGCAGACTGGGGTGGTGGTCCCTCTTTTCAAGAAGGGGGACCGGAGGATGTGTTCCAACTACCGGGGGATCACACTCCTCAGCCTCCCCGGGAGAGTCTATTCCAGGGTACTGGAGAGGAGAGTTCGGCCGATAGTCAAACTTCGGATGCAGGAGGAACAATGTGGGTTTCGACCCGGTCATGGAACACTGGACCAGCTCTATACCCTCTGCAGGGTCCTCGAGGGGTCATGGGAGTTCGCCCAACCGGTTTACTGTCAGGGTTTTTGTCCGTTATCGTGTGTCTCTGTTCCCTTGTGCCGGTTCCGGGTTCTCCCACGTGTCATGTGACTCCCCCGCGGTCCCCTGATAGGCGGTTGTATTGTCTGCGTGTTTATTTATGTTCTCCCTTCACCTCGTGGCTTGTTGCGTCAGTCTTCATCCCGTGTCTAATTTGTCGTTAGTCCCTTCAGCTGTCTTCCCGCGCGCCCTCACTTATTAGTCTCCCTTTTTATACCCCTGTGTTTGTGTTGATCGTCACGGGTGTATTAATTGTCTTTGTGTGCGTTACCGATGCGCTACGTTTTGACGTCTGGCAGGTTATTTTGTAGTTGCTTATTTTCCACTCTTGAAAGTTATTCATGTTATTGTTCAAGTTTTGCCCCCTCGCGGGTCTTTTGTTTTAGCCATCTCTTTTCTCCTTGCTTTATTCTTTAATAAAAGAGCGTCTCAGGTCAAGCTGTCTCTGCGTTTGAGATCCTTTTTCCTTTCATGCACACCCCGGAATGTGACATCTACATGTGCTTTGTGGATTTGGAGAAGGCGTTCGACCGTATCCCTCGTGGTGTTCTGTGGGAGGTGCTCTGGGAGTATGGGGTCCGGGGCCCTCTGCTAAGGGCTATCCGGTCCTTGTCCCGGTGCTGGGATGAGGATAAGCACCTCCAAGTCTGAGGCCATGGTTCTCGACTGGAAAAGGGTGGCCTGCCCTCTCCAGGTCAGTGGAGTGCTCCTGCCTCAGGTGGAAGAGTTTAAGTATCTCGGGGTCCTGTTCACGAGTGAGGGGAGGATGGAGAGCGAGATCAACAGATGGATTGGTGCAGCATCTGCAGTGATGCGGTCGCTGTATCGGTCTGTTGTGGTGAAAAGGGAGCTTAGCCAAAAGGCGAAGCTCTCGATTTACCGGTCGATCTACGTCCCTACTCTCATCTATGGTCATGAGCTCCGGGTCATGGCCGAGAGGACAAGATTCCGGATACAAGTGGCCGAAATGAGCTTCCTCCGCTGGGTGGCTGGGCGCTCCCTTAGAGATAGGGTGAGAAGCCCGTCACCCGGGGGGAGCTCGGAGTATAACCTCTGCTCCTCCACATCGAGAGGAGTCAGCTGAGGTGGCTTGGGCATCTGTTCCGGATGCCTCCTGAATGCCTCCCAGGGGAGGTGTTTCGGGCACGTCCCACTGGGAGGAGGCCCCGGGGAAGACCCAGGATGCGCTGGAGGGACTATGTCTCCCAGCTGGCCTGGGAACGCCTCGGGATCCCTCCCGGGGAGCTGGAAGAAGTGTCTGTGGAGAGGGAAGTCTTCGCATCCCTGCTTAGACTGCTGCCCCCGCGACCCGGCCCCGGATAAGCGGGAGAAGATGAGTGAGTGATGAGTGAAATGTGAATCACACTACAAATAAGACAAAACTATAATGTGACAAGACAAAAAAATAGCTTACTTGTGCCTACCTTTTAGTCTGATTAAGCTCAGCTCTGACCTGTCTGTAGGTTAAAGTCTCATTTGTTCAACACAGTACTTTTCTCTGCTGTCACCAAGTGCAGGCGGGCCTGGGTCCTTTTGTCACGTGACGCTCTCTAATATTTACCAACACAATATGAGCCGGAAGCCTAAAAGATATATTCTTTTCCCGAGCCCTCTGGGTCCTTTAGTTTTTCTGTCACGAGACGCTCCCTAATATTAATATAGTATGAGCCGGAAACAGAAAAGAACGGAAGGACCTGGAGGACTCGAACAAAGACAACTAACTTTTAGGTTTCAAGCGTGTGACAGCTCTGTAATGTTAACCAATGAGGTTTGAGCCGGAAACAGAAAAGAACGGAAGGACCCGAAGGACTTGGAAAAAGAGAACTAATCTTTTCTGTGTCCTGCTCATGAACATGATCACGCAGTTTGAGCCGGAAACAGAAAAGATTAGATCTTTTTTCGAGTCCTACGGCTCCTTTCGTTCTCTTGTCATTAACGCGTTACGCCAGAAGAATGTTGCGCATGACCCACTGAACGAATCCCTCTCCGACACGATTCGTTCCTACGGAGTCACATTAAAGAGTCGTTCAAAAAGAACGAATCGTTCATGAACGACACATCACTATTAACAAGACACTTGTGATTCTTACCTTAGAAGAAAGCAGATTTTCCATCCGTGAGATGTCAGCAACTTGATCCTGCACTTCTCTCCGTAAGGCCTCTATGTCCTGGCTAGCCTCTTCCAGTTTGAGGTGTAGAGTCTGAAATGAATCAACACAACTTAAGATGCGTCCTCTTTTAGGGTTAATTCTTCAACTGTTTGCTTAAAGTACTTGATTTTCCAGCCGGGACTTGTCAAGCTCATCCCTCAGCTCACGATTCTCTTTCAAGGCATCATTTTTGATTTTCATCATCGTGTCCATTTCCTTCTCAGAGACTGAGAGCTTCCTCCTGAGCACATCCAGCTCCCTTTCTTTGCCAGACAAGGTCTCCCTCAGAGCTCTACGACAGTACATCACATAAATGTAGCTCATTTCTCATGATTACACCATCGTCTCGTCAGAACGTCAATATAACCCTGATTTTAACCCTGATTTGGACCCACAAACAGTTTTCGAGAAACCCTATAGGATTGCTCGAAAGTGTTAGAAGATCTGTTACAGGACTACCTTAAAAATCCTGCAGTCTGAACTTAGCATAAATACAATTAAAAAGCAAAAAATAAGTACAAATAACAAAAATAGGCTCAAATCAGGAAGTAAAGACAGGTGGGTTTGATGAACTAATAACTAGACTAGTCAAGAGTTGGGATCAATTGTCTTGCGGTGAGGCACTGACGTCATCCCATTCAGATTTATAGATATATAAACCCTGGTGATAGAATTAGCTTTTATAATTATTATTCTAGAATTGATCAGAACTATTTTGCACATTTTTATAGTGTATATGGTAAATGTTTCCTGCACGAGCAAGTTTTTTTAAGTCTCAACCCTGTTTTAGTAATTTATTATCAGATATCGGCTCTTTCATGTTCTCTAGCAAATGTTAAAAACAAAAATAAGTCAAAAGTTGATGTTAGAATATGACAAATTGATTGAATGTCGCTGAAAATGTGCCACCTCACTGAACGAATGCATAGAATTTATGTATCTTGTGTGTTTGTATTTTGTTACGTATCATATGTCTATGGCTAAGCTTAATTAAAAAATTAATTAAAAAACTATTAACTAAATAAATATACCCTACAAAGTAGCTTATTCAACGCATATACACACACACACACACGCACACACACACTCGCATACACAAACTGTAGCACAGAAAACAGCAACTTTAAAATAACTGCTATTAACTTCTTACTTATATTTAATCCTTTTAGTTCCACTGTTAAATTAGTACCTCATGCTTCAATTGAAAGTCCCATTTAGAGAATTATTTCAGCTTAAATATCTAATCCTCCTTTTTGAAGATGACTGACTTGCTAACAAGGGGTAACTTCCTTTCCCTCTCGATGCGTAACAGGAAGTGACTGACAGCAGTTCCGTGAGTAGCCACTTGAGGCTGCCTCCAGAAGTGAGCAGGTTCTCATTGACACCAATGTTAAAACTGACCAACTTTGGAGCTGAAAAAACACGTTTCCACCACCGGCTCCTTTAGGTTTGTTGATTCAGATCGCTAGTGATTTATTTTTTAAATTCGTTTGTTCAAGAAATATATATTTTAAACTTTCAGCCAATCAGACGCCTTCACTGCGGCCAAGACCCACCTATGAGGACACGTTTTCCAGCACTGGCTCCGCCCATTTAGAGCTTTACTTTGCCAGAAACCTACAGGTGACGTCACGAGCTCTCTATCCATGTTATATACAGTCAATGGAAAATATCTAATGTTATCATTCATTTTATTGTTTGACAGCCAGGGAGTTGCAAGAAGAATCCCGGGATCACTATTGCCCCCTGCTAATAGGCAGGAGTACTGCGTGTCTCTCCACTCAGCTTTATGACTGCTCAGCACAAGAATACACATGTACAGTTGTTGATAATAAAAATAAAAACTGTGCATTATATGTCAGTATAGTAAAGGTGTTTGAACATTTTAATAACGACATGCTAAACAGTCTTATGGCTATTGCAGCAAGGTGATTGCGCAATCCACCATGAAATTAAGTCAAAATAACAGTCAAATTAAGCGATGGTGAAATTAAATGAAAAAGAATACAGATTGAAAATAACACCAAATTTATTTTTACTTTTATATTACCATAATATCAGGTGAAGCTGTGCCTTGAAAAGTGCCTTCGACTTTTATTGTTTTATTCATTTATTGCTTTTACGGTTACTGTTTGTTAATATGCTCAATTGAACATGTATTGTTTATTTTCTGTTATCTGCATTTACTGCTTATTCTGACATGTACCGCTTCTTTTCTGTGCTTTGTGAAGCATCGCTTTAAAGGCGATTTATAAAATAAAGTTACTATTTTTATTATTATAAAAATACCCAAGTACACATGGACATGAATGAAAAACACATTATACCTGCACGGGGTACCTAACATGCTGTGCGAGTGAAAGGAAAAATAATAAAGAGATTAAAACCACCCCCATGCATGAGGGTTGAGTGAATAAGAAAAAGAAGAAAGCGATCTCACAGTAGAGTTGTCTCAAGCTCCTCGGCTCTCAGCTTCAGAGTCCTGTTAGTTTTCTCCTGAACACAAATAGTAGAGATGATCAATCTAACCGGCAACTTGGAAAGCAAACAACAGATGTTTGACTGAGACGAGTTGTACTGAGTTCACAACGAAACCTTCTCATCCAGTTGGTGACTGACAGTGTTGAGGAGCTCGGTCTTCTTCAGCACCTTCTCCTGCATCGTGTTTGAGTCCTGGTGGAGCTCCGAGACTGTGGTCCTCAGTCTGTTCAGCTCCTCATGCAAACCACTAACCTGCCTCGCAAAAGAGTCTCCAACAACCAAGAAAACCAGTCACGTGGGCAACCAGAAAACTCCACCAATTTATTCAAAATGACAAATAATACACGACTGATAAGACATTTACATTTAGGCATTAAGCAGATGCTTTTATCCAAGGCGACTTACAGAGGGGGAAATCACCAATGCCCCTGGGATGCTGAGATGCTGGGGATAGACAGTGTGCACATTGATTTCTTTCTCATTGCGTTGCACAATCATGTGTTGTGTTGATTGATTTTAGGTTAAAACTTTTAAAAATGAGGTTGAGATTACTGAAATATTTTAAATAGAGGCTAAGCACAGAAGGTGAAAGGCACCTATTGTATTCATTGGCTTTCTTCCTCACTGGTATTCTTCCTCTTCCGTTATTGAAGTCAATGGCATGCCTTTGTTAGGTTTGAGAGAGAGTAGTGGTGGGAGCAGATTTCAACGGTCATGTGGGCGAGGGCAACAGAGGTGATGAGGAAGTGATGGGTAGGTTTGGTGTTAAGGAAAGGAATCCAGAAGGACAGATGATGGTGGACTTTGCCAAGAGGATGGAAATGGCTGTAGTTAACACTTATTTCCAGAAGAAGGAGGAACATAGAATTACCTACAAGAGTGGTGGTAGGAGTACGCAGGTGGACTACATCCTAAGTAGACGAGCCAATCTGAGAGAGATCACTGACTGCAAAGTAGTGGTAGGAGAGAGTGTAGCCAGACAGCATCGGATGGTGATGTGTAGGATGTTTCTGGTGGTCAGGAAGAAGAGGGGAGGAAAGATGGAAAAGAAGACCAAGTGGTGGAAGTTGAAAAAGGAAGACGGTTGTGAGGAATTCAGACAGAAGCTGAGACAGGCTTTGGGTGGTCAGGAAGAGCTTCCAGAGGACTGGGAAACTACAGCAGAAGTGATCAGGGAGACAGGTAGGAAGGTGCTAGGTTGTGTCAGCAGGAAGAAGGAAAGAAGATAAGGAAACATGGTGGTGGAATGAGGAAGTACAGGACATCATCTAGAGGAAGAGGCTAGCTAAAAAGAAGTGGGACATCGAAAGTACTGAAGAAAGTAGACAGGACTACAAGGAATCACAGTGCAGGGTGAAGAGAGAGGTGGCAAAGGCCAAACAGAAGGCATATGATGAGTTGTATGCCAGGTTAGACACGAGGGAAGGTGAGAAGAAATTGTACAGATTAGCGAGACAGAGAGACAGAGATAGGAAGGATGTGCAACAGATAAGGGTGATTAAAGATAGAGATGGAAGGGTTCTAACAAGTGAGGAGAGTGTGCAGAGAAGATGGAAGATGGAAGATGGAGTATTTTGAGGAGTTGATGAATGAGGAGAATGAGAGGGAAAGAAGGGGGGGAAGAGGTGAACATTGTAGAACAGGAAGTTGAAAAGATTAGAAAGGATGAGGTGAGGAAGGCTATGAGGAGAATTTTAGAGTGGAAAGGCTGTTGGTCCAGATGACATCCCTGTGGATGTGTGGAAGTGTCTAGGAGAGACAGCAGTGGAGTTCCTATCTAGGTTATTCAACAGGATTCTAGAGAGTGAGAAGATGCTATGGAGGAGAAGTGTCCTTGTGCCAATTTTTTAAGAACAAGGGTGATGTGCAAAGTTGTAACAACTACAGAGGTATAAAGTTGATGAGCCACACAATGAAACTCTTGGAAAGAGTAGTGGAAGCTAGGCTAAGAAGGGAAGTGGATATTTGCGAGCAGCAGTATGGCTTCATGCCCAGGAAGAGCATTACTGATGCAATTTTTGCTCTGAGAATGCTAATGGAGAAGTACAGAGAAGGAGCTGCACTGCGTCTTTGTGGATTTAGAGAAAGCATATGACAGGGTGCCGAGAGAGGAGCTATGGTCCTGTATGAGGATGTCAGGAATGGCAGAGAAGTACGTCAGAGTAGTTCAGGATATGTATGAGAGGAGTATGACAACAGTGAGATGTGCTGCAGGTCAGACGGAGGAGTTCAAGGTGGAGGTGGGGCTACATCAAGGATTGAGTCCCTTCTTGTTTGCTATGGTGATGGACAGGTTGACAGATGAGGTCAGACAGGAATCTCCATGGACAATGATGTTTGCAGATGACATTGTAATCTGTAGTGAGAGTAGAGAGCAGGTGGAGGGACACAGGGAAAGTTGGAGGTCTGCTCTAGAAAGAAGAGGAATAAAAGTCAGTCGTAGTAAGACAGAATACATGTGTTTGAACGAGAGGGAGAGAAGTAGAACAGTGAGGTTACAGGGGGCTGAGGTCAAGAAGGTGGAGGAGTTTAGGTATTTGGGGTCAACAGTCCAGTGTGACGGGGAGTGTGGAAAAGAGGTGAAGAGGCGAGTGCAGGCAGGTTGGAGTGGGTGGAGAAAAGTGTCAGGGGTGTTGTGTGACAGAAGAGTGTCAGCAAGAATCAAAGGAAAGGTGTACAGAACAGTAGTGAGAGCAGCTATGATGTATGGGTTAGAGACTGTAGCAGTGAGGAAGAGACACGAGGCAGAGATGGAAGTAGCAGAGATGAGGATGTTGAGGTTCAGTTTAGGAGTGACAAGGATGTACAAGATTAGGAACGAGCACATCAGAGGAACAGCTCAGGTTGGTTGTTTTGGAGACAAAGTCAGAGAAGCCAGATTGAGATGGTTTGGACATGTGCAGAGAAGGGATAGTAGTTATATTGGTAGAAGGATGTTGGAGATGGAGCTGCCAGGCAAGAGAGCAAGAGGAAGGCCAAAGACAAGTTATATGGGTGTGCTGAAGGAGGACATGAAGGTAATTGGTGCAAGATTAGAGGATACTGAGGCCAGAGTTAGGTGGAAACAGATGATTTGCTGTGGCAACCCCTAAACTGGGAACAGCCGGAAGAAGAAGAAGAAGAAAGGAAAGGCAGTGTAAGTGACCACTAGGGGTGCTGTGGACTTAACTGGGTTGTTTTCTTCTTTGTGGGTTTTTTCTATGGGTGGAGTTTCTATTGTTTAAAAGGCATGCAATTAGCTTTTGTATTTTGGTACTTTAGTACCCTTCAGTAAAGCGGAGTGAGGTATGTTGATTTATTGAGTTGTTTGTAATTGTTTATTTCCTTTATGTATATGTTAAGCTTACGTGTTTGTATCATTTATGGATTGATTTATATGTTGTATGTATTAGTTTGTATTTATTCTGTGTTATTGTTTTTGTTCAGTTTCACGGTGCATAGTTCCACTGTTAGCCCCGCCCCATGAGAAAGACAAACGTAATTTCAGAACCCCGTAATTTTCAGAAACGTAAATAGTGAAAATGAAAATGTTGCGCATTTAGAATTTATTTAAAAACTACATATTTTTTCTGATAATTAGATGATTTTTTTTTCTGTTTAGGCAAAGTATTTCTGTTAATTTTAACTAAAATTGCTTTCATTTAAGTGACACAGATTAAATTCACAACTAAAAAAGCAGGGTCCTTGTGCAATGACAATAAAGTTGAATCTGAATGACATTTAAACCAATTTAATATGAAAGCACAAAAAAAGTCGTCAGGCAATATCTTTGCAACTCTATGAGAAACTCAATCTAAAGCTGGCGCATGAGATCCTAACCATGATCGGAGTTGGCCTGCAGATTTTCTGCACTGCCCTCTAGTGCTCTGGGTGAATTCCAAAAGTCGTCAGCTAAGTCTGCCCTCTGGTGGTCAAGAGCTAAGGTAAATGGTCACTTTAGCTTGTCTCTCTAAAACCGTCTGTCAAAAAATCCTAAATATTGCATTTTAACATTCAAGCTTCAAAGTCTTTCTCAATCAGCTAACAGATGTCCCAACGCGAATGTTTATTTATGGCTACTTGAACCTTTTTATTGCTTTCAGTTCTATTTTAAAACACATTCTCATTAAATATGCTTCTATATTCAACTGTAAGAGAGAACTTTTCTACTTCTTTGCCCATGAATGAAGCTCTTCAGTTGTATGTAAAAAGTTAGGCGATTGCGTCTATCCTGACCTCCAAGGACTGCAGAATAGATGTGATGCACAATGGGGGGCCTTCTGACTGTAAAGGTTCTCCTCAACAAGGTATACAATGTCAGTAGCACAACTATTTTCTGATTCTGTGTCTATTTGCTCAAGTAAACCAAGTAAACTCCTTGTATGGAATTCTTCTCACCATTCTTCCCCTCAAGCGTTTTATTCTTCTCCAGAGCATTCTGCAGCTCTCCGATCCTGCTGGTAAGTCTCCTCTGATACTCGCTCAGAGAAGTTTCCATCTGACTGTTCGAGACCCTGGTTAGCAAACACATGAATAAACTTGTAGTAGAAGCACAAAACAAGAAAAAAACAAAGACACAAGCTGCTCTTTACTTGAGGCTGCTGCACTCGTTTCGATGATGGTGCACCTCATCCTCGCTGGCGCTGAGCTTTCTTCCGAGCGTGTGAACGTCCTTCTCCAGACCAATCATGATGTCCCTCAGCTGAGCATGCCTGCTTTTCTGTTCCCCTCGCTCCTGTTCCATCTGACAGATAAAGTGGATTCTTTCTTCATTCTTTTTTTAATTATTAATTGTGCACAGTTTTGCCTACAATGGGAAAGAACATTAAAGAAACCCGAAAAATGGCACAACTGGTAAAGAGCCAGCTCAGATGCGCTGCTTGGAAGCTGTGCAAGCGTTCTGACGCTAAACAGCTTCCTTTACGGTTATAAAGTGTTCCTGTTGCTGAATGAAGTTTGTATGTAACCCCGATGACAAATGAAGGAATTTTAGCATATTTAAGATCCTCTATTTAAGCGTGATTATTCCTGTGTCATAGCTGCTAGATTTATATTCAAAATATCTTATAATATGTTCGAAGAGGAGCAAAGAGTTAGCCATTTTCATTTTTAGGAGCAGTTGTGGTCCGGTGGATAAGGAGATCAAACGTTGTCCACCGAGTCGAAGTTGGTGTGAGTGACGAAACACTTGCTCTCCATCTTCAACAAGCACAGCTGTGGAGCCCTCGAGCGAGCACCAGTTCCCCGACTGCTCCCCGGGCCCCGCAGCCATGGCTCCCACTGCTCCGGGTGAGTGCTGACGGTGTGTTTGTTCACTGCTGTGTGTGTGTGTACATGCAGAGCAGACCGACTGGTCACTTTAACTTTTTGTGGTGGAGTACCCCCACTTGTTAACAGGCAAACCAAGCACATGCTTAGGGAAACACGACTAAGGGGACAGTTTGTGATGAACTCTCAAGTACAAACCGCGCTGGTTCCAGGAGAAACGTGGGGGGAGTGCACAAATTATTTTCTGCATCCGGTTAGCGCTGCGAGAATCATCTTAAGCACTGAATAATGCAGTACTGTGATAGCTGACCGGGTGTTAGTATCGACAGTGTAGCGGTACGGATAGAAGCGGCGATATAACGGTTCGATTCTGGTGCGAAATGTTAAGGTTACCACGGGCAGTTTGACGAAATTCCTGCGTGACCCTATGCGTTTTGTCGAACGTGTTTGTGTGGTTATTTGCAGTTGATGTTCACCAGTCGTGCCGTTTGTTTTACGAAGCTCGAGATTAATATATATAATTTTCTTTCTTCTCTTTCACTTATCGACGTTTTGGCGTTTTTTGTTGTTTATTTTACGTTTGATTTTTCTTTTCCTCTCAGTTCTCGTGTCTCTCTCGAGCGTTATGGGTGTAGGAACACAGCAAAGCAAACTAAGGTTAAGAGGGTGCTTGCAAGGTATCTTCTTTGTAATCCAAACGTAAAATATATGCAGTGCAACTATGGGGACGATTCTTTAGACTCAGTTTGCGTTTGGGTGGACAAATGTGGTTTTCCTGATAGAGGGGCAGTTTCAGTATTAGGCAATGGAACATTTAAAATTCACCCTTTTGCAAACATGAACGTAATAGAGTTAAAATTGATTTGGGAGGTCTTTTGAGATGTGGCATTCTGAAGCAATATTTAGGGAAAGGAAGCTGAAAAGGAATAAAACAGAATTAACCCCTCAATCTGTGAAACTGTTTTCAGACGACCTGGAGACGTGTGCTGGCCGGAGCTCTCTTCTTTGTTCTCCGAACCATGTGCTCGGGCATCCTGGAACGGTGGAGGAGGGGTCTCCCTAAAGAACAAAAAGCCCATCCCCCGCCATATAGCCAGGGACAAGTAGCGGGCCCCAGCTTGGGGGTAGCCGAAGATCTTCAAAGACTGGGATTCACCTAACAAGGTACTGTCCGCAAACCAAGTGCTTTGGATGTGGTGACTTGGGACATCAGCTCAAGGATTGTTCGAATCCGAAGCCGTTTGTCGGTGCACGGGGGCATGGTGGTTTGTGAGAACAGGAGGGGAGCGACACCGGACATGTCGACCAGGAAGTGACCAGGGGTGGGTCATTGTTTTTGGGTGGGGGTACAACTACAACATTAAATAAAATTAATGGGTTGGCATATAGCATGTTATCATTAGCTAATGACACAGAAGTAGCATTGGGACTAATTAATTCTGAGATGCAAAACATTCGTGATGCAGTTATTCAAAATAGATTAGCATTGGATATCTTAACAGCCGAAAAGGGGGGAGTATGTAAATTATTGGGTACTTCTTGCTGTTTTAATATCCCAGACGAATCAAAGAATATATCAAACGTAATACAACATATGAGAAATTCTTTAGTTGTACCATCTGAAGCAGACAACTCGTGGTTTTCATGGATTGCGAACCTGTGGGGAGGGTGGGGATACTGGCTTCTAAACACCATGATTCCAGTTCTGATCATAATCTTGCTGATCGTCATCTGCCTGCCTTGTTTCTTGCAATGCATCTCATCTTTTTTGGAAAAAAGCAATTGCTTCAGTCATTGCAATGGAGGGATATAAGATGGTGAAAACAACGGATGAGGAATGGCAGGCACCATTTGTTGATGTTGAAGAAATTACCATCAATCTTTAATTAAATTAAAGGGTGATGTGCTAGTAACCTCTCCCCTTAAAGTCACTCGGGGGGGGGGGGGGGGGGGGGGGATCAACGCCTGAGGATTTCGTGGAGATAAAATAAGGACTCATTTTTGCATGCTACTGTTATTTTTGAATGTTCTGAGATTGTGACACCAATGCAGCAAACGGCAAACAGAGTAGGGCAAGTTAGTGAATATGAACTGGTCTTTTACTTTCTGCAAGACAAAGAGCAGAAAGATGTTTGGCCTTCATATTAACCCAGGGTAGAGCCTGAGGGATAGAATTTCAACCGTATCTGAGCTATTGCCTCAGTTAGAGTAGACTGAACAAGGAAATTGTAATTCTTAAACGGTTGAAACACTGTCCTTCTGGTGCTGATCTGGGAAAGAGGGGATATTTTTGTTTATGGATAGTAATGTTTAGTATTTTAAGCTTGTAGAAGTGTTTAGGCTGAATAACTTTCATAGAATTGTTAAGTTTTTTGTTTATAGTGTGTTTTCATTAGATGTGTTTAGGAGGTGATTTTAATAGATGTATTGTGTTACTGACTGTGTCTTATTCCTGTTAAAGATGGGGTTCATATTGTATAGAGGAAAAATTTAAGTAAGGTAATTAATGAAGATTTTGTTAAAATCATATGAGTGACAATATTGGATCAACCAATACATTACTTACTAAATTTCTTTAAAGGTAATTGTCATGTGACAAACAGGAGGGAAATGTAATAGAAATTTACATTCATTATAATGGGTGTTGGTAATTATCTATTTTGGCATTTTAATATGATATTGAATGTATGTAAACAGTCTTAGCCTGAGAGGAAGGCGACTGGGTGAGTGGGTGGAGTCTCCGTGCAGCGATGGGTCTGTCCCCTAGGGAGAGCTTAAATGCGCGCGCGCGGAGACTTCGCGTCCTCTTTTTCCCCCGCCTTTCTTCCTTCTGGACTTTACCTGTAGCTTTCCGTAGTTTTTCTTTAGAGCACCGTTTCAGGTTCTGTTATAAAATAAAGTTGCCGCTGTTGCTGTTGTTCTATACCCTGCCTCCGGAGTGATTTTCTACGAGAGAGAGAGTTTAATATTCTAATATTCTTAAAAGAAAGAAAGAAGCAAAGAAAGACAGCAAGAAATAAAAGAAAAAAGTATGAACGACTTTGCCATGCTAATTTGGCAGAGCGAAAAATTAAACAGATTCTAAAACGGAGCAAATAAAAACATCTAAGAAAACAATATGGCCGCCCTGTGATGTCACCTCCAGCTCTGCTGGCTTCACGAGGGAGGTCAGAGGTCATCTCTCAATCTAATCTCAATGTTGCGCAGCATCTCTCCTTGATTTAAGAAATCAACTTTTAAAAACTTCCGTTTTCTTTTTTTTTTGTTTACAAATGGAATTTATTCTTCTTTTAGGAAGTAAAATGCTTAAAAGTGTGCCCATGTGTTGTTTCTGATCTCTAAAACACAAGTAGCGCACTCCGCTAAGCCTTGATGTGTTCCTTAATCAAGCTTGATGTTGTCTAAAAGAAAAACGACGATGTTCTTCATTCCTCCTCGGAACAGAGAGGGGCCATTATGTTCCCTCCTCAGATGTGTGCAGATGTGAGCTCTTACTGTGAGTAGAGCGGCCTGCAGGTCTTCCACGCTCTGCTCCAGGTGAGCTCTCTCGCTGATGGCCGTCTCCTGAGAGATCTGAACACACACAACACTTAAACACAGCCAGCTCCTCAGCGAGATGAGTCTGTGCATTACAGCTCTCTGAGTGATGTTCCTTTCATGGTGTTTCTAGCATCTTAGAGAGCACGAGAGCGTCCTCTTACCCGGAGTCTCTCTCTCAGGCTGTCCCGCTCGGTGGTCATGCGGTGGAGGTCGGAGAGGGCTTCCTCTCGCTCAGCCTCCACTCGTTTCAGGATGGTCTGAGCCGTCACACTGCTTCTGGTGCCTCGTGAGGCCTTCGACTTCGACATCACCTCGCGCCGGAGAGTTGCTATCTCTTCTTGAGCCTGCAGGAGGAGACACGGGACACCGGGTTCTAACGCATCAGTATGAATCTGAACCAATAAGGCAAGGAATTTTTTTTGCACTGCATATTTCCTAATTCAAAGTGGAAACAAAGAATACAAAAATACACATTTAATAAAATCCAGTTAATCTCTCTCTCTCTCTCTCTCTCTCTCTCTCTCTCTCTCTCTATATATATATATATATATATATATATATATATATATATATATATATATATATATATATATATATATATATTATAATATGACAATAGATTTAGGGCCCGATCGAACCTTACCGAAACTGAGGCTAAATGTGAAACCAACTAGTAATGCTGCTTATTTAAAAACAACTTAAACTTTTTCTTTTAATTAGTTGAAAGTTTTGTCTTTTTTTTCATGTTTTGGCCAAGTAATTTTGTATGTTTCAGCTAAAACTGTGATCACTTTAGTGGCATAAAATACATTCCGTAATTACACAGTGCTAAACAGATTTTGTACCAAAACACAAACGTTGAGCAACATTTATCCCAAACCCTTTAAGAACTCTTAATTCTTTGTGCTTTAACAACAAATAAGCAACACAACCTTCTTCTGCCGAATTAAAAGCCTTTTTTGCAGAGGCACATTTACTAGCACATTTCGTACACAGGGTAATTCAAAGTGCTTTAGATTGGAAAAAAATACATTAAAAGTACATTTAATAAAATCAAGCATAAAACAAGTCATATAAAATCATAGTGATTAAAAACTGAAAATTAAGACATAGATTAAGACGTAAAGTGTACTTAAAAATGTAAAAAATTGTCAATTCTTAGATCTTATGTTCATCTTTTAAACTCGCTTTACATCAAACATGAAGTTAAGCGCTTTTCTTATGTGAAAAGTAGAGCTTTGGATGCCCTCGTGCCATAACTGGGCCATTATCTGTTGTTATCAAACACATTATAATGGTTTAGTAGAGGCCCTCTCCACCTGCTGACGGCCCTCTGTAGGGGGTGCTTTAAGAAAGAATTGATGAAGAAACCTGAAAGACTTTGGCCTTCAGACTCAATATCAAGATATAAAGTGATTTTATTCAAAACTACACTCTTTTGAATGTTGAATAGACCCCCTTTGAACACTATACAATTACAAAACACCGTTAAAACTGTTATGATGCCATCCACATCTGGTTGGCAGATAAACTTTGAGATGAAACTATGTTCACGTTCAGTTTACTCCCAGAATATATCTCCAGATTTAGAGAAGCTGATTGGTGCGTTCATCTCCAGCAGCTGGACTCCTGTAACGCTCTTCTCAGCGCTTGTCCCAAAAACACCATTAAACAGCTCCAGCTCGTTCAGAACACAGTGCTCTGATTCTCACCAAAACTAGAAAGCAGAACACATTTTTCCAGTTCTTCAGTCTCTACACTGGCTGCGGTCTCCTTCAGAATAGATTTTAAAGTTCTGCTGCTCGTATATAAGTCCAAACATAACTCAGCACTTAAACACTTAACAAAGATGATCAGATCAGATAAACCTACCCCAGAGATCTCCAACTGGTTAATTCAACTCAGGGTGAATCCTCTTTTAGTTCCCCTGTGGCCCACAAAGGAACCAGCTCCAGAGGAGATCAAGGGTGCCAACACTTTAGTCACGTTTAAATCCAGGCTAAAGAATCACCTGTTTAGTTGCAGTTTTGTCGGCTGAGAACCAACGTCGAACAACTACTTTATCTCTGCACTTATTTATCTGTTTTAATCTATGTTTTTACATTTTTCAGTTTTAATCACTTTGATTTTATTAAATGTACTTTCTTTTTGTGCTTTGTTTCAGATGTGGGGCACTTTGAATTACCCTGTGTACGAAATGTGCTATACAAATAAACTGTTCATCTCCTTGATCTATTCTATTAACACTCCATGATGTTTAACGTTAACCGTAAACTGATCAAATACGAGGTAAAATGTGTTCTTAATAGGAAAATAAACTCAAAACATATCAAAAGTGTGATCTAGTAGCTGGTTTACCTGTTGGTAGTGCAGTCGGATCTTGTCTCGTTCACTCGTGAGCACTTTAACGTTGGCCTGGAACTCCGACAGATGCCTCTCGTTCTTATCCAGAATGTTCTGCAGCTCGTCTCGCTCCCGCAGCACCCGCATTAGCTCAGAGTTGTAGGTGCCACCCTCAATCAGGGAACAAAAAGGCGAGCGTTAAAGGGTGCAAACGCACCAAATAAAGGATGTCTATGAAAATGTGTGTCTGTACTTTGATGGGTGAGGGTCTGGTGGGGCTTCGCTGGGAAGCAGCCCCTTTGACTGGGCTAGTGGAGCGACGGGCCCTCAGCATCTCCTCCTCTCTCAGGGCCTCCAACACATCAACATTGGGAAGCTGAGAAGAATAAACGTGACCGTTTGCTGTTGTTAGTTACAGTTTGGAGATATGTGCTCTGCTTCGGTTCTGGTTGAAGACACTAAAGACTGGATGAGAGAGTAGATGTGGTCATCTTTTCCCCGATGTGAGCTGGCTTTGGGGACCTTCTCCAGGACTAGGAGAGGACGGATGGATTTCTGCGCTATAGAGGCACTATTCTCGTAAAACGTAACAGCCACATGTTTGATTCTGCTGCCTTCCAGAGGCAGGTTCAGTCAATTTGGGGTGCAAGGCCCCTAGGGTTTTTTATGGAATTATTTTATTACCTACATGTTAAAAGCTTTTTTTTACTTTAAGGTAGATATTGTGAAGCTTCCAGGCATTTGGGGGATTTTTTTTTACATTTTCAAAGTGTCAAAGAGTCAAAATGTTGTATTCTGATGCGTGGTCTCTTCTCTCACGTGTGTGTGTCTGAAATTTCTAAATAAAAGCTTAATTTTGCTACATTTTAAAAGTAAAACATTTGATTTCTGGAGCCTGGTCTGGTGGTATGCTTGGATTTTTAGAATAAAACCTTAATTTTTCTACATTTAAGGGTAAAAATGTAGTATCCTGGAGCGTGGTCCGTTAATACGCTTTAAATTTCATACATAAACGCTACATTTTTGCTACATTTTAAGATTAAAATTTTTGTTTTCTGGAGTGCAGTGTGTTTACATATTTCATTTTTCAGAATTAGAACTTTAATTTTCTACATTTTAAGAATAAGAATGTTGTGTTTTGGAGTGTAATCTGTCAAAACACTTGAAATTTCACAACTCTACCTTTTAAGAATTAAAATTGTATATCCTGGAGTGCAGTCTTTAGCTATTCTATATTTCTAGAGATTGGTGGCAGTCTGAGGTTGGGGCCCATAAAAGTTGGGGGCCCTGACAGTCGTCCTTTTCATTAGTGCACACCTGCTGCCATCTGTTGGATTACCAATATTACTACAATTTCAAAACAGTATGAAAATAGCACTAAAATCCGTAAATGAAATGTTTGTTCTTCTGCCTTAAACAATATCAACAGCTGACACGTGTTTGTGATTTCTTTGTGGTGTTTGTTTTAATATTTGTATGTATATCGCAGGCAAGACCTACACTGTCATGTTTACATGTATTTAAATATGTCTTACGAGACAATCAGAAAATATATTCATGAAAATAACTGACAAGTGTGGGTAACCGTTTCTCTTCTAACGTTTAATTGCATTTTAATTCCTCATAAGAATACTTTCACTAATGAATATTGCTAATACATCTAGTGCAGGAACAATTGATATTGTGACCTTTCAGGTGTACAAATAGTGTATACATAAATATATAAATAAATAAATATATACATAATATACTTTATAAATATGTACATAACGTAATTTAACGGTAAAAGCAGACTGGGTTTCCATGACTACTCGTCCACTTGCGTTGCAAATTACACAAAGCGCTTCTCGAATAAGAAACACTGAAATTATATCGTTTTTATCTTCACCAGCCACAAATAACACTGTGCTTATCGTGTCTCGTCTGGAATTAAATAGCACTGCCATATACAAATGACAAACAAACAAGTTACGACTAACTTTAGTGCAGTAAGTACGATTTAAAAATCGGGATATAATTGCTATAACAGAATTGAGTCGTATTGTGAGTAAGTTTTTGTACCTCTTGAAGAGTGTCTGGAAAACGGTAGCGAGCGTGTTAAAATAAATCTCAACAAGCTCCTTTCCAAAGAGGGATAAATATTCACGAAGACCAATCACAGCACAGAATTGACCCGTCAATCAAAGGACTGTGAAGACGAAAGCCAATCAGAACACTGGAACTGCCCCGTTTGCGTCCGTTGCCTTGACTACAAGTTGTGAACGACTGAGCGTGGCCATTCAGAAACTGCCCATAATAAATACAAAAAAACTAGTAGTCTATTTAAACTAGGCGAATGATAAAGTTAACTGGTTTAAAATAGCTTTGCCAGACATTTTTGCTTTACTATTAAAACATATCATTTATTTGTTTATTTATTGATTGTTGCGTTTTGCTTTCAATTTGGGTCATTGTTTGGGAAAAACACAATTTGATTGACTATGATTATTCAATGAGAATCCGTGTACTATACCTTGCAGTGTAGTACTGTAGGTGTAGAGATCTCGAATGTTTATTTCAGTTTAACTACTTTATAGTCTCTGCTTTTTTGTTAGAGTGAACTACCCATGAATAGTTGGTTGAATTGTAAACACCACCAGTAAGCTGATGGAAAAATAATTAAACAAATTAAAGCTGCAAGCAGCGATGGAAGGGGTCTCGCACGATGCATCCGCCGGAGCGAAAGCACCGCCTCCCGGCCTTTTTCGAGTTTTTTGACCTTCGAACAAATTTTGGTGGGCTTTCTAACATGTTCAATAGGTCAAAACAGCTAAAACGAAGATTTTGGTCACATTTAAGGGGGCAGTAAGGAGGCGCTGTAGAGCTAATTTTTGGAGCGCAGTCATAGTGATGCATATGCTTTTGTTGAGCCTGTTAAGGCTAATCATACCAGGCTGTTTTTGTTGATAGTGGATTATCTTGAAAAGAGATACAGACCATAATATGTAAATTTTTTTCCACAATTTTGAAGGGTGAACTTTGCTGTGGCACCACCCCAAGCCCATTTGACGTACTTCTTAGCTTTTGATAACTTTTTTTCCCTAATGTGTTATGAGTAACCACACCAATTTTCAGCTTGATTAGACATTTCGCCTAGGAGGAGTTTGCCAAAGTTTAAAACGAACGAAAACGCACACTTTTTGAGGTTTTTGCAAAATATCTGTCTTCCCTTCAATTTTGGAAAATGGGTTTTTAATAGTAAAAGTTGCAGCTTGGTCATTTACATATGTGTACCGAATTTCATTCGCCTACGATAACCTGGTTGCCAACAGCTAAAAAAACGCTTCAGGTGGCGCTATAAAGCGCCATCCAAAGGCCGTTTGACGAACTGCTGCGTTTTTGATAACTTTTCATCCCAAATGCCTTACGACAAACCACACCAATTATCAGCTGGATCGGACATTTCACCTAGGAGGAGTTCGTCAAAGTATGAAGTCTGTGTTTTTTACATAAAACCTAAAATATCCGGTTTTCCGTCCAGTTTCAAAACTCGACCCAATTTATTTTTTTGTAGGTCTTAAGGTCCTACACGCATGCGACAAGTTTTAAGTGTGTATGCAATACTCTGCCTGAAATAGAAGGGTAAAACTATAAAAAACAGGCTTTCAATGCTCGCCACTAGGTGGCGCTATGACGGATTATGTTCGTTTTTGGACGCCTGTACTCGGGCTTGGACTACGATGAGAATGAAACTAGTTTGAGACGGATCGGAAATTCTATACCCGAGTTATAACAACTTTCTGTTTCAAATTGAAATTTGACCTTGGCTGCGACCATGACCACATACTTTATGATAGCTGAAAAAAAGTTCATATTTTAAGGTGCCGTATGCCTTATGATGATACTCAAGAAGTTTGGAGATGTTTAGATAAAATCTGTGGGAGGAGTTTGTCAAAGTGTGGAACGAGCAAAACGCCCATTTTTAGAGGTTTTTGCGAAATAACTCAATTCCGGTTGATTTTAGAAAAAGGTATTATATTACTAAAAGTTGCAGCTTGGTATTTTACACATGTGTACCAAATTTCATTCGCTTACGACAAACTGCTTGAGCAACAGCTTTAAAAAAACAGCTAAAGCGATGTTTTTGGTCACATATAAGGGGGCGCTGTACAGCCAATTTTTGGAGCGCAGTCACAGTGATGCATATCCTTATGTTCAACCTGACAAGATTAATCATGGCAGGCTGTTTTTGTTGATAGTGGATTACCTAGAACGGAGATAAAGTCCAAAATATGTAAATTGTTTTTGCACAATTTTGAAGGTTGAACTTTGCTGTGGCGCCACCCAAAGACCATTGGACGTACTTCTTAGCTTTTGATAACTTTTTTCCCTAATGCGTTGTGAGTAACAACACCAATTTTCAGCTTCATCGGACATTTCGCCTAGGAGGAGTTCGTCAAAGTTTGAAACGAGCGAAAATGCACACTTTTTTAGGTTTTTGCGAAATATTCGTCTTCCTGTAGATTTTGGAAACAGGGTTTTTATTAGTAAAAGTTGCAGCTTGGTCATTTACATATGTGTACCAAATTTCATTCGCCTACGATAACCTGATTGCGCAACAGCTACAAAACCGCTTCAGGTGGCGCTATAGAGCGCCACCCAAAGGCCGTTTGACGAACTGCTGCGTTTTTGATAACTTTTCATCCCAAATGCCTTACGACTAACTACACCAATTATCAGCTGGATCGGACATTTCGCCTAGGAGGAGTTCGTCAAAGTATGAAGTCTGTATTTTTTACATAAAACCTAAATTATCTGGTTTTCCGTCCAGTTTCAAAACTCGACCCAATTTACTTTTTTGTAGGTCTTAAGGTCCTACACGCATGCGACAAGTTTTAAGTGTGCATGCAATACACTGGCTGAAATAGAAGGGTAAAACTATGAAAAAACGGCTTTTAATGCGCGCCACTAGGTGGCGCTATGGCGGATGTCGTTTGTTGTCATACGCCTGTTCTCAGGCTTGGACTACGATGAGAATGAAACAAGTTTGAGCCGGATCGGATATTCTATGCCCGAGTTATAACAACTTCCTGTTTCGAGTCGAAATTTGGACATTGGCCCGCCGCCACGACCACATACTTTATGATAGTCAATAAAGCTTCTCAATATCAATTGCCGTATGCTTTATGATGATACTCAAGAAGTTTGGAGATGTTTGGATAAAGTCTGTGAGAGTAGTTCGTCAAAAAGTAGAACAAGTAAAAACGCCCGTTTTTAGAGGTTTTTGCGAAATAACCGACTTCCTGTCGATTTTGGAAATAGACTTTCAATTAGTAAAAGTTACACCTTGGTACTTTACACATGTGTACCAAATTTCATCCGCATACGACAAACTGGATGCTCAAAAGCTGTAAAAACGCGTTAGGTGGCGCTATAGAGCCATTTTTTAGAAATCAGTTTTGGGACCAAAATTTTACGAAATTTTTCACCGGGTCTAATGCGTGTGCAAAAATCTGTGACTTTTCATATATGTTCAGGTACCGAAAAGTGCCCGCAATGATTCCCGGAATAATAATAATAATAATAATAATAATAATAATAAAAAAAAAACACTCGAGGAAAAACAATAGGGTTCTTGCACCGTTGGTGCTCGACCCCTAATAAATACCAATAACTGTAAAATATAGTTTGAAAGCGGGAATCAAACCGGAAGTGCACTGACACTCGCACATATTTATGCTGAAATCAATTAGAGTGTATTTTTCATCTAGTGTGCTTTTTTTGCGTGTGTATTTCACTCCGCAAAAATATATTATTCCGAAGAGGGATTTCTAGAATTTTAGCACATGTCGAAGTTTGACTTGGCTTTTGCATCATCCACAACGCCAGATGGCGGTAAAGCTCAACCACCAGGACCCGAACCCCCAGCGAGGAATCGTGAACGCGCACAGCGATATCAAACCGCTAGATTAGAGGGGACAAAAACTATTGTGCCTTTTCCAGCATTTCCGGAAAAATGCAAAAAAAAGTTTTATAGTAACGGATGTAACGTTTCAGACTGTGGCTATCTGGATTATAAACATTGGATTATCATCTTATCGGATTTTATTAAAATAGAAAGATAAACAACTGGGTGTTTTCACGGACCAGATTCACGAAACTCGGGACAACAACAACTGCATGACTGGTCCTTAAAGAGCCAGCCTCTGGATTTTTTTATTTTTTCACTTCTTTTCTTCATTCGTGGATTATTAGATTTTATTTTATTGCATTTACGTAATGTTTACACCCTGTTGTCAGGAAAAGGTTGAATGAAACGACCATGTGTTCTTTGTTTGAGCATCATCGCACTGATACAAAGCTACTGAAGTGATAAATTAAGTGTTTTAGCATTAACTATTATGTCAAAACTCTGATTTCCTGATTATACAAGAGACTGATTCTTTTTAGTTTCAACATGGGAATTAATTGAATTAACGTTACTCAAAAACGACTTTATTAGATAGAAGCTGCAAGATCTGGAGATGTCCTTCTTTAATTTTCGAAAGATCTTCAAACTGGGCGCAGAGAAGAAGAAGAAACAGTATGATCACGTGCACAGGGACGCAAACCCCGAGGAGATCTGGGAGATTGTTGGAGAGCTGGGGGATGGAGCCTTTGGAAAGGTCTTCAAGGTAAAACAAAAATAATCACTTTTATTCTTCCTGCCTTAATTGCCTTTACTTTGATTGGCTAACCATGCTATTGTTATTTTTATCATGACAACACAAACTCTGACAGCCAATCATGTTGGACTGGCACATAAGGCTGGTCTGAACATCATGTTTGTCATCAGGGCTGTCGTATCACCTTACACATGTCACAATAAGATATGTTTGGATAGTATAATAGCGGAAATGTATCACTATACTTTAAAAGAGTATGACTATGAAAACTCATTTTAGATGCTAATGCACATTTCACGTGAATAAAAAGTATAAAACATAAACAATAAAACGTACACTTTATTTATTAGTCTGAACCTGAGCATTTCTTTTCACATTCACTCAATAGAGTGTTTTCACTGTGTGTTAACAAACAGGAAGTCGGCCATGTTGGAGATATCAGGTCAGATAAAGCAGAAGTACCAAATGGCAACTCCCCGTTCTGTAGTGCCCTGACTGGCTTCACTCCAATGTTAAAAATGCCCAACTGTGGAGCTGAAAAATACATGTTTACACCCCGGGTGCTGTAATGTTTTTTTATTTAGATCGGTAGTTTTGACCTTCATGAACACTCTGAGGGGAGTGAATTATTTTTTTATTTGCTTGCTTAAAATGTATAGAATGTAAACATTCAGCCAATCAGACATCTGTGCTTCGCTCATGTCCTGCCTCTCTGGACTTATATTTGGTTACCGGGAAGTGATGCACTTCCACAAAGACGATGGTTGGCTACTCCTATTTTTAGCTTGTTTCTGTGATCAGACTAAACGTAGCGCATGCTACGTCCATGTTACATACAGTCTTTGGGAAGAACGTATGGTCAGGGTTGTCTCTTTATGTTTTTTGCTAATTAAAATGTCAAACATATGAGAAAATGCGATAAAACTAACACGTTTTTTTCAGAGAAAAAGAAAAAGGTGCTTACACCTCTGCTGGTCACATTTTTAGATAACAACAGTCAAATTAAAATAACAGTAAGATGAAAATGTAAAGCAGTTTTGGAAGTGGCACCCTTCCTGTGACCAGTTGGTGGCACTATATCTAAGACTCACAATAGTCGCACCAATGCGACAAGAAATAAAAAATCGCTATAAGTCTGTTTTTGAATCCTCGCAATATATTTTATGTAGAAACCCATTGATTATATAAAACATGGACGTACCACGCATAGCTTTCGTATGAAGGAAAAACGAGGGTCAGAATGGACATAGCCATCATGGAAGTGCGTCCACAAATGCATCCACAAAGGCGGGACATAGTCGCAACATCTTTGTCTGATTGGCTGAATGTTTAATTATTTGCCCAAATGTTCACAAAGGTCAAACCTAGTGATCTGAATCCAAAATCTTGGCAGTTGTAAAATGTTTTTCATCTCCAAAGTTGTTCAGTTTTAACATGGGAATAAATGAGAACCTGCTCACTTCTGTCCTCAGTGGCCGGTCGGGGCACTACAGAGCAGTCTCCTCCTATTTTGCATCGAGGTTCAGCTTGTATTAAACTTAAAGACTAAAATCAAAATCAAATCAGCTTATAAATCATCTTAGTACACATTTTTTTGTGCAGTACATATCTGTTAATGTCATGACATTTTAAAATGCTTTCTATTTTTTATTTATATTTTGTAAACGCTAATTTCGGTCCAAGCTTGGGGAAAAAAATCCTGTAATCACTAAACAATCAAACCCTTGAAATGTTATCACCTCATCTTCCTGTAGTAAACCCGCAGACTTTGGCCTGGTTAATTTTTCACCGCTGACTCACATTAGCTGCTAAGTGCAGTAGATTAGCACCCATTGACGCTAACCCTGTGTGGGGAGGAACTGTTTGGTGCCCTTCATTCCTGTGTGCTCCAGAGAGATTCATTAGTGTGAGTGACACTGAACGAGACTTCTGTTGAATGCGTCTAATTAGCGGTTTTTGTCTCACCAGCCTGTTTTTCTGGTCGTAAACCGATCGAGTCTGCATGTGTGAAAGTCATCAGTGCATGCTGAGCCTCCAGCACTCATGTTTTTCTTTCTGATGAGATGGAATAAAATAATGTTAACGATAACATTAGATTGTGGTATTGTTACCTTGACACATGATACTTTCTACAGTTTGTTGAGATACAATTTTATTAATGATGCAACTATTCCTTCCAAAACAAGTGTAGTATTGAACTCGATTTTTAACCTTTAGAAACCACTTTATGTTTGCTAGAGAAAGTTTTACAAAGCTTTAGCCAGTTGAGAAGATTGGAAGCAGTGTAAAAAGGATTCTTTTTACGGAGTCTAAACAGTTTGATACTTAAATAAGACACAAATCATCAACCATCTGTGAATGTGGTTGCTGTGGTAAATAGTCTAGTAGCTAAGGAAGTCAGTGACAGCATAAATAAATGGTTATGGAGGGGTTTAGGGGGTCCTGGCAGTGAATAAAAAACAACAACTGTCTTCTTAGCTAACTTGAAAATTGAAATCTGCAAATATGGTTGCTAGGATAAACAGTCGGTAGCTAAGAAAGAAAAGAGTCATTGACAGCATAAATAAATTCCACTTTACCACTTTGGGTAACATAAACCAACCCTGTGTCTCTGGCTTGTTTCGTGTTAAACATGTGGTGGGAACAATTTACTATTCATTTTCAATGGCCACTATTGATCATGATTGGCTGATATCCTCTCTAGGGCCTAGGGTGCAAATACTTTTGTACAGTGCTTTTTAAGTGTTGTGTGTTTGAAGTTTCTACAAGATTCTTGGTTTGAGCTACAGCTTAGTAGAGTTTGACCCCATGTTAAGTCAATGGAACAATTTCCCAGAATCCTTTAGTGGTACCAGTATGAGGAGACCCAAGTCAGTCTGGTTTGAAAAAAAGTTTGTAGTTGGTACCTTAAAGTGTTTAGGAGGAGTAGCGATAAGAAGTTTATATAAAAAAAATATATAAAACATTTTTTTTTATATAAAAAAAATAACGATATTCAGTTTTAAAGCTAGATCAGTATAAGGCTTTCTCAAGCAATCAAACTAAACACACACAAGGTTCTGTCTGGTGTAATGGATTAGGATTTTGGGACTGTGTCTTTTCTGCTTTGTTTTGTTACAAAACTACACTCGAAGGATGCAATGATTATCGATTTGGTACAATTATAGTGACAAAAACTTATGATTATTAGGCATTCTTTAATCTGAAAACACCTTTAGTTTAGAAAAATCACATGAAAACTCCTTGTATGTTAAGGTATTGTTTGTTGATGCTCAGTCTCCAAATGATGCAGCACAAAATAATAATAACAATGAAGTTATGGTCAGGAGAGTTGTATAAAAGTTGAGATTTGGGAAAGCAGCGACTTTCTCCTTGTTAAAGATTTACTACAAATGAGTCAAAATGTGTTAAGAGACATTATTTCTGATCATTTCTGATCCCTGGAGTTGTCATTACAGTCAAAAAGTGCAGTGTTCGTTTAAAAAAAAAACTTCTATGAGCAGGCATGAGTTAGTGCATATTTCTCATGTGAAAATATATAATTTTAACATGGGTGTCAATGGAAATCTGCTCACTCGCGAGTAATTACAACTTCAGTCACTTCCTGTTACGCACATGCATCAAGTTACAATGTAAAAATGCCAGTGTGTGATTAGTTTAGGGCCTCTTTAATTCATAATATGAATGTTACTTCTTCTTTCGGCTGTTCCCAGTTTAGGGGTCGCCACAGCAAATCATCTGTTTCCACCTAACTCTGGCCTCAGTATCCTCTACTCTTGCACCAATTACCTTCATGTCCTCCTTCAGCACACCCATATAACTTGTCTTTGGCCTTCCTCTTGCTCTCTTGCCTGGCAGCTCCATCTCCAACATCCTTCTACCAATATAACTACTATCCCTTCTCTGCACATGTCCAAACCATCTCAATCTGGCTTCTCTGACTTTGTCTCCAAAACAACCAACCTGAGCTGTTCCTCTGATGTGCTCATTCCTAATCTTGTCCATCCTTGTCACTCCTTAACTGAATCTCAACATCCTCATCTCTGCTACTTCCATCTCTGCCTCGTGTCTCTTCCTCACTGCTACAGTCTCTAACCCATACATCATAGCTGGTCTCACTACTGTTCTGTACACCTTTCCTTTGATTCTTGCTGACACTCTTCTGTCACACAACACCCCTGACACTTTTCTCCACCGACTCCAACCTGCCTGCACTCGCCTCTTCACCTCTTTTCCACACTCCCCGTCGCACTGGACTGTTGACCCCAAATACCTAAACTCCTCCACCTTCTTGACCTCAGCCCCCTGTAACCTCACTGTTCTACTTCCCTCCCTCTCGTTCAAACACATGTATTCTGTCTTACTACAACTGACTTTCATTCCTCTTCTTTCTAGAGCAGACCTCCAACTTTCCAGGTGTCCCTCCACCTGCTCTCTACTCTCACTACAGATTACAATGTCATCTGCAAACATCATTGTCCATGGAGATTCCTGTCTGACCTCATCTGTCAACCTGTCCATCACCATAGCAAACAAGAAGGGACTCAAAGCCGATCCTTGATGTAGTCCCACCTCCACCTTGAACTCTCCTAGACACTTCCACACCTCCCCAGGGATGTCATCTGGACCAACAGCTTTTCCACTCTTCATTCTCCTCAGAGCCTTCCTCACCTCATCCTTTCTAATCTTTTCAACTTCCTGCTCTACAATGTTCACCTCTTCCCCCTTCTTTCCCTCTCATTCTCCTCATTCATCACTCCTCAAAATACTCCTTCCATCTTCTCTGCACACTCTCCTCACTTGTTAGAACCCTTCCATCTCTATCTTTAATCACCCTTATCTGTTGCACATCCTTCCCATCTCTGTCTCTCTGTCTCGCTAATCTGTACAATTCCTTCTCACCTTCCCTCGTGTCTAACCTGGCATACAACTCATCATGTCTTCTATCTGAATTCCTCACAACCGTCTTCCTTTTTCAACTTCCACCACTTGGTCTTCTTTTCCATCTTTCCTCCCCTCTTCTTCCTGACCACCAGAAACATCCTACACATCACCATCCGATGCTGTCTGGCTACACTCTCTCCTACCACTACTTTGCAGTCAGTGATCTCTCTCAGATTGGCTCGTCTACTTAGGATGTAATCCACCTGTGTACTCCAACCACCACTCTTGTAGGTAACTCTATGTTCCTCCCTCTTCTGGAAATAAGTGTTAACTACAGCCATTTCCATCCTCTTGGCAAAGTCCACCACCATCTGTCCTTCTGGGTTCCTTTCCTTAACACCAAACCTGCCCATCACTTCCTCATCACCTCTGTTGCCCTCGCCAACATGACCGTTGAAATCTGCTCCCACCACTACTCTCTCCCCTCTGGGAATACTCTCCATCACCTCATCTAACTCACTCCAGAATCTCTCCTTTTCTCACTACATTCAACATCACCCCTTCAATCTCTAACTTCAAACTGATCACCCTGTCAGACACTCTTTTCACCTCTAAAACATTCTTCACAAACTCCTCCTTCAGGATCACTCCTACCCCATTTCTCTTCCTATGCTCACCATAGTAAAAGAGTTTGTATCCCCCTCCAATACTACACTCTTTGCTACCCTTCTACCTGGTCTCCTGCACACACAGAATATCTACCTTCCTTCTCTCCATCATGTCCGCCAGCTCTCTGCCTTTCCCGGTCATTGTACCAACGTTGAGAGTCCCTATTCTCAGACCTATACTCTTGCCTTTCCTCTTCTCTCTCTTCTTACGAATCCTTCTCCCTCCTCTCCTTCTTTGACCAACAGTAGTCCAATTTCCACCGGCACCCTGTAGGTCAACAGCACCGGTGGTGGTCGTTGTTAACCCGGGCCTCGACCGATCCGGTATTGAAATCGAATTGATGACTTGCATATTTAGTTTTGGCATGTTTTACGCCGGATGCCCTTCCTGACGCAACCCTCTTTATTTATCCGGGCTTGGGACCGGCACAGAAGTCAATGGCTTGAAACCCCTGTGGCTAGATTTAATATGAATGTTACTATTATCAATAAATAATCAACTATTAAAAACATTAACTTTCATGTTAACATCTGCATTCTATTTACTCTTAATAATTTGTAATAATTCGCCAAACACTGAGCTGCACAATTTGCCTTTTTTTTCATATTGTGATTATTGAGGGTAACAAATATGAATGTTCATTAAAAAATATCAGCGATCTATCAGGCTTCAATATGAATAAAATGTTTGCACACCAAAATAATCATCAGGATTTTACAGAAATTAAGCTATTTCTGCACGTTGACCTCACTAGGCGGTTTCATTCTTATTTAATATATTTATTACAGACTACTATAACTATGTAAATGTTAAGCACCCCATAAGATGCATTCTTGTGATTAATTAATTAACATAGTGTTGATTTTAATTATGAAATGTTATTTGTTACCTTATTGACTATGACCCTGTTATTTAGAAAGTCCGTCAAGGTTTTTTTGCCAATGTCCCTTACATTTTGCAGGTTTTCTTTAAGATTGATAGGATTAAACCAAAGCTGGTGCTCAAAGAGAAAACATTTCCCTCTGATTTTTATAGGCTCAGAACAAGCAGACGGGCATCTTTGCTGCTGCGAAGGTGATCGACACCAAAACTGAAGATGAGCTGGAGGACTACATGGTGGAGATCGACATTCTGGCATCATGTGATCACCCAAACATCGTCAAGCTCCTCGACGCTTTTTACTTCGAGAGCAAACTCTGGGTGAGTGTCTGCTTTAATTATTTATTTTTTGTAGTGCTATGATGGAATCCGTTATTTATGCGACATCACAAGATTACATTTTGTTTGTCACATGTCGCAAACATGCTTGTAGTAGAACTGGATGAAGAGGAAAAGAACCTGTTTTTATATAACATGGTATCTCACAGAAGTGTAATGGAGCTAAATGCAGCTGTCTGCATTTGAATTGTGTTGCTTATTGACTAATACAATTTAAATCATCTGAATATTATATGCCTATGGAACTTGTTTTGAATTAGAATTTTGTAACTTAAATTCTGAACATCTGAAATGTAGCATTTTTTTATGCACAATTTAGTATGGATGTATTTTCAAACTTTTTTGTTCTGAATTCCTGGATTGCAGATATCCAGTTTGTTATTAATAATTTTATTTGAGTTAAAACTGTTCATCATGCTTGGAACATGATCGTTACTGGTTCATCATGCTAGGACCATGGTAGTGACCTGTTAATCAAGCTAGGAACATGATAGTGACCGGTTCATCATGCTAGGACTATGATAGTGACCTGTTAATCATGCTATGAACATGATTGTAACTCGTTCATCATGCTAGGACTATGGTAGTGACCTGGTAATCATGTTAGGAACATGATAGTAACTGGTTAATCATGCTAGGAACTTGATAGTGACCTGTTTATCATGCTAGGAACATGATAGTAACTGGTTAATCATGCTAGGAACATGATAGTAACTGGTTAATCATGCTAGGAACTTGATAGTGACCTGTTTATCATGCTAGGAACATGATAGTAACTGGTTAATCATGCTAGGAACATGATAGTGACCTGTTCATCGTGCTAGGAACATTATAGGAACTGGTTAATCATGCTAGGAATATGATAGTGACGGTTAAATCAAGCTAGGAACATGATAGTGACCTGTTAATCATGCTAGGAACATGATCGTAACTGGTTCATCATACTAGGACCATGGTAGTGACCTGTTAATCATGCTAGGAACATGATAGTAACTGGTTAATGATGCTAGGAATATGATAGTGACCTGTTAAATCAAGCTAGGAACATGATAGTGACCTGTTAATCATGCTAGGAACCTGATAGTGACTGGTTCATCATGCTAGGACTATGATAGTGACCTGTTAATCATGCTATGAACATGATTGTAACTCGTTCATCATGCTAGGACTATGATAGTGACCTGGTAATCATGTTAGGAACATGATAGTAACTGGTTAATCATGCTAGGAACTTGATAGTGACCTGTTTATCATGCTAGGAACATGATAGGAACTGGTTAATCATGCTAGGAATATGATAGTGACGGTTAAATAAAGCTAGGAACATGATAGTGACCTGTTAATCATGCTAGGAACATGATCGTAACTGGTTCATCATACTAGGACCATGGTAGTGACCTGTTAATCATGCTAGGAACATGATAGTAACTGGTTAATGATGCTAGGAATATGATAGTGACCTGTTAAATCAAGCTAGGAACATGATAGTGACCTGTTAATCATGCTAGGAACATGATAGTGACCGGTTCATCATGCTAGGGCTATGATAGTGACCTGTTAATCAAGCTAGAACTATGATAGTTACCTGTTAATCATGCTAGGAGCATAATAGTAACTGGTTAATCATGCTAGGAACATGATAGTAACTGGTTAATCGTTCTAGGAACATGATAGTAACTGGTTAATCATGCTAGGAACATGATAGTGACCTGTTCATCATGCTAGTAACATGATAGTTACTTTGTAATCATGCTAGGAACATGACAGTTCATCAGTCATGTTCAACATTTTTTATTTATTTATTTTTTTTTTTGTGAACTTTGAATAACTACAGTATCAACTAGATTCCCTACTTTTCCTAGCTCTATTATTTCCTGAACAATGAACAATGTTTTTTTTTATTCTGTCACACACGAGGAAATCGACTGACATCAGCCTCTCCCATTTCCTCATGAGGATGTGGGAGCCCTTTGATTTGGCTTTGAACAGTATTATACATCAGCCATTTAGAGATTACACATGATAAACATAGCTTTCTGTGATCAAGTTCAGCATTCAGTGGGAAATACTTTGCTCTATATTTCATTGTAGAAACATTAGTTTCAGGAGAGTGTTGTTTTAACTCATTAATGCTCTGGTGTTTTTTTTTTACCAAATTGGGATATAACGAGGTCCACTTTTTGTTTCACTATTTGTATGGGAATTTTAAATTTAACATTGCATTCTGATGGTACAGTTTTTTTTTTTAATAAACAGAATTCTACAGTGGCGAGTTGGAGAGCAAACCTCATCTTGTGTACTAAGAACAGCTATTGTAGATTTCAGACTGAATGAGGGCTCTGTGTGGGTTATTGTGATCTCACTGGGGCCAGTTCAAACAATATCTCACCCACAGCAGAAAAAAAAGCAATGAAGGATAGCTCTGTGTCTGATTTGAGCTCAGCATCTTCTCCATTGCAAAGAACCATTTTGTGAAATGTGTTATTTTACCCGATTTGAGTCGTAGACCTAAAAAAATCTTTGGTATTTTGTCGTTTGCTAATCATGCCAGTAACATACTAGTTACTTGTTAATGATGCTAGTTACATGGTAGTTACTTGCCAATAATGCGAACATATTAGTGACTTGCCAGTCATATTGGGATATATCCCAACGATCAATTCCACAATGGGACTTAATGCCAACAATAACTTTCCTTATTTAGGCGTAAAGGCAATAATAATGGGAGAAACAACAAAGAAATAAGTCATATGAAACTTAACCTAACGTTCGACAACACCATAAACCTGTGATCAGAAAGGAACAAGTCATGTTTTTTAGAAGCCGAACAGGTCACACACGACTGGCGCACACTTTTTTACTCAAAGGAGAAGCTGCCCCAAAATGTAAACACTGTAAATGCAGACTTTGTCAAACATTTGCTTATAGAATTCTCTATATATGATTCCATGAGGAAATAACATCCGATATCTGACAACTTAAAAGAAATTCTCTCTGTTTCTAGCAGACTGTTGAATTTTATTTTTAAATTTGACTTCCCATACGTGTTATAATAGTTGAGAAAATAAATATTTCAAAGTAAGTTTTATACCAAATATGACATATATCCATGAACTTACCTGCACTGTTGTCTTGGCTATAAACAAACAAACAAACATGTTAGAGACAGGCGAATTATGTTTGGAACTTGCAAGTGACAAGCTAATAATGCTTGTAGCATGGTACCGGCTTGTTAATCATACTAGTCACTTGCTAATCATGATTGAATGTGTTTGCAACTTGCTAATTATGTTGAGAACATGCTAGTGTTTTGCTAATCATGTTAGTAACATCCTAGTGACTTGACAGTTATATACTCGTGATTTGCTAATCATGTTGTGAACATGCTAGACACACGTAAATCATGATAGGAACATGATAGTGACCTTTTGATCATGATAGGAGCATGATAGCGACTTGGTAATCATAGGAACATGTTACTGACTTGCTAATGTAACTAAGGTGTAGCTCAGAGGTAGCTAACATGTTAGAAACTTGCTAGTGACAAAATAATAATGCTAGTTAAAAAAACTATCATGCTAGTTACTTGCTAGTTATAATAGGAACATGCTTGTGACTTGCTAATCAAATTAGGAACATGCTAGTCACTTGATAATCATGCTAGAAATATGTAAGCTTTTTGTAAATTGTGCTAGTAACATTCCAGTGACTTGACAATTATCCTAGCAAGTTATGCTAGTGATTCAAGGAACACACTAGGGACTTACTAATCATGTTAGGAAATGTTAGTCACTTTATAATAATGCTAGGGATATGCTAGCATTGTGTTAATCATGTTAGTAACATGTCAGTGACTTGACAACCAACCTAGGAACATGTTAGCGACTTGCTAATCATGCTAGGAACATATTGGGGTCTTGCTAATTAGGTTAGGAACTTGCTAGTGAAACGCTAATAATGCTAGTAACATGGTAGCGCCTTGTTAATCATGCTAATCATTGTCATTGACTGTATATAACACGAACAAAGTGTTTGCGACATCAACCGTAGGTTTATTGGCAGTCAACTGAAGCTAAGAGTGGGTGAAGCCAGTTCTCAAAAACATGTTCTCTGAGGCGGACATGGACGTAGTGAAGGTGTCTGATTGGCTGAAGGTTTAAATTTTATATATCTTAAACAAAAAAATGTAATGTTCATGAAGGTCAAAACTAGTGATCTGAATCAACAAACCTGATGGAGCCAGGGGTGGAAACATGTTTTTTTTCAGCCGCAAAGGTGTTCGATTTGAATGAGTACTTGCTCGCTTTTGGAGTCAGCCTCTAGAGGCCGCTCGAGCAACTACGGTTCAGTCACTTCCTATCGAGCTTCAAGAGGGAAAATAGGAGGTTGCCCATTGATCATGATGGGAACATGTTTATTACTTGCGAATTATAATAGTAACATGTTAGTGACTTGCAAATAAAAAATACAGTCGTCTTAAATTTCAGAAAAAAATTATATATTAAAAGTGAGCTTTATTGGCAGTTAATATTCAGTTTAATTAAGTTACAATGATAAATCACTCAAAAAAACTAAAGAGATCTAATTATTTGTCAGAAAAGATTTATTTAACTAATAAAATAACTAAATAATATAATCTAAAACTAAATAATCGCCTTTTGACATGTGTTAGTGCGTTGTTTTAGTGCGTTCACACTAGACATGGCTCTCCTCAACCGAGCCAGAACATGATTGTCTTCCCTCAACACTCCCATGATGCACTGGATGAAAACAAATCTAAAATGCAGTGATTGTGATGAGCAGGAGAGCTGTTGCAGTCTCTACCGATACTCTCTCCTAACGACTAACCTGAGCCGTAACCCAACATCCCTCTTCTTGCTGTTCATGGAAACTCTAATAATCCTATTAAACAGAAATGACTCAAGCACTTCCTCATACTCACACAGACCCTGATCCTCTTACATCACTGCACCCATTCAGGAGCAAGAAAAGCCTCTCAACACCCATTGATTAGCTGTACCTGCTTATTCCAGCTTGCGTTGGGTTAAAGCTATTCGTACACTCACTTCTGATGCTCACAGGGCCAGCTTCAGGTCACACACTTGTGTATAACCCCGACTGGTTTTAGTGTAAAGCAACCTGTTGTTTATATGTGTGCTCAGCAGAGGTGGGTAGAATATCCCCCCAAAAATGATTCAAGTAAAAATATAGTGAAAATATTTACTCAAGTAAGAGCAAAAGTAACTCTCAAATGATTTACACAAGTGAGAGTAAAACAGTATTCTTACTTTATCTAAGGGAAGTCTTGAATCAGGGTTGTCAGGATCCAGTCAGAAATGGATTTTAACATTGATCATGTTTCTGTGTTCAGATCCTGATTGAGTTCTGCGCCGGTGGAGCGGTCGACGCTGTCATGCTCGGTGAGTTCACATAAAGAGCTTAACATGGAAGGCTGAATCAGGAAAATGCCATTCGACGTTTTAAAGAGTCATGCATCCGTGTAATTCAATGTGCAATCAAACAATCAAGCTTTATTTCTAAACGGCTGAACAGGTGACTGTACAGAACACGACAAAACACAGAGTGTCACATCACAAAGAACATAAAAATGTTAGAAACTACACCACCATCACGCTCCCGTTTTTATTTCATCTGCTTCTTTACTGTTCATGATGAGAGATGGCTAGATGTTCATTTACTTTCTCAAATGTGTTGTGCCTCTGGGGATAGAGCTGGAAAGGCCCCTGACGGAGCCGCAGATCAGGGTGGTGTGTAAGCAGACTCTGGAGGCTCTGCTGTATCTGCATGGGAATAAAGTCATCCACAGAGACCTGAAGGCCGGAAACATCCTGCTCACACTGGATGGAGATGTCAAACTGGGTTAGCGATGGCTTGAAATGTGTTTTAAGAACTGTAATGCTGCAGATTCTATATAGTTAAAAATGTTTTATCCAATGTTAGCAACATACTAAACTTTTGGGTTTAAAATGCTAGCAACTATGAAAAAGATATAACTATGTAAGCTAGGTAGTAAAGATTAGCACACAATGCTAGTGATTCAAGATGACTGCTAGTTTGTTATAAGTAAGGGTAGTGAAAGAATAACATGCTAAACATATGCACACGTTTTTTTGCAATTACATTTTTTTTAATTGCTCAAAAGTCTCTGATTCTTGGTTAATAATTAAAACGTTGTTGAATGTTTGGAGAATATCAACAAAAAAATAATAATTTTGGATTTGAAGCTTATTCATCACAAAATGCACTGAAAAGTAGCAATCGGGTTCATGCAGAACATCTCACTCCCTCTTAGTCCTTGTCAGGAATGCTGTGTGTTTAACTTTTGTGTGGTGTTCGGGTCTATGGAACCCAGTTTCAGTTTTCACCAAAAGAAAAATTATGCAAGCATTTATTTTTTTAAACTGAGATTCACTGCGCTTGACTCATTTCCTGTGAAAAACATTATCAGAACAGATTTTTTTATGACCCCAAACTGGATCTCGTCTACACATTTATATCACACACGAGGTGTTCAGGTCTACTGGACCCGGGGCATGTAAAAGTGTTAAAATGGAAGATTCTTTACCTTAATTCTCTCTCCCCACACAAAACACAAATCATGCATAGATATAACATTTTACATTTTAGAATAAAATTGTATGACTGTGTGAACTAAAAGCACCAAAATGCAACAGGTCAAGCAGAACTTTTCCAAAGTAACAATAATGAGAACACCACACATGGTTTAAATTCTAAATGTGAAGAAATGAGGTTAAAGAACAATAAATAAAGTATATTTGCTGTTTATATCACTTTTTTCTCGGCTAAAGTAAATATTCTTTAAGTATTTAACATAAAATGTCTTGATTGGGTGAATTAAAATGAATCCGTAAAAGGCAATGGGTCCACCAGACCCGCAAACACCGCCTGAGTATCAATAATAGCAACACCACACGAGTTAAAACCATTTTTGTGTTTAGCTGACTTCGGAGTGTCTGCCAAGAACACGAAGACGATTCAGCGGAGAGACTCTTTCATCGGGACCCCTTACTGGCAAGTCAAGACTCCTGTGTGTGCCGTCTTTTTCTTCTGTGCCAGACGCCTGCACTGCTAACACGCCAGTCTCTCTCCGTGCTTCAGGATGGCACCAGAGGTGGTGATGTGTGAGACGTCCAAGGACCGCCCGTACGACTACAAGGCTGATATTTGGTCTCTGGGGATCACTCTGATAGAGTTGGCGCAGATTGAACCGCCAAACCACGAGATGAACCCGATGAGAGTCCTGCTGAAGATTGCCAAAGCCGAGCCGCCTACACTCCTACAGCCTTCCAGATGGTACTAAACATTCACAAAAATTGGGTTTTTATCCATAACTTTTTATTAGATCCCTTAATTTGAGATTTTTCATTTGACTACTCTATGAGGGAACCTAGTACTTTTGTGCACAAATTGGTTTAAAATGTAATGGGATTGATCTTCTCATGGAGCATATCGTGCCTCATGTCCATGTTGGGCACAGCCTGTGTCCATCTGTGTCTCTTGTGTAGCATCCCGTTTAATGAAACGAAACAGCCACATGAACGGTAACATGTGCTCCTGTGAAAGCTAGCACTCCTCTCTGCAGACTGAAACGTAGCTACATCTTAATATACTACTCATAATATAGTGTCGAATGCATCCTTGTTGCATTTAAACATGAATTTGATAAATGTTTCTTTATATTGTTTGAGTTGGGAGTTAGGCGAATGTTGAATTAGTTGCAGTAATTTGTAGTAGTTTCTAGGGACTGATAAAAAAAATGGTGGCATACTTTTAGTGACGGGTTCAAGAAGCAATATTCATTAAATATCCACAAGCCAGGGGTATAAACCTGTTTTTTTTAGCTCTAAAGTTGACCTTTTTTTACATGGCTGTCAATGGGAATTTGCGCTCTTCTGGAGTCCGCTTCAAGTGGTCAGAGGAGGCACTGCAGTTCAGTCACCTCCTGTTACGCATCGAGAGAGAAAACAGGAAGTCGGACGTCACAAATTGCTAAGACCAACATCCGGAAAAAGTTTTTGCAGTTTTACTTAAAATGTATTTGTAGGTGAATCGCTTGATCCTCCAAATATTGCTATGATGGCAATTCGTTTTGTAGTTTTTAGCAACTAATAAAACAAAATGGCAGTGTTCTTTTAAGGAAAGGTCTTGCTGCTAAACGCGATTGACGTTCAGCTCAATCCTTGTTAATTTGTGAGTTCTTTTGCTCTCAACGGGAAACTACAGTTTGTTGTCTGGCCACTAGAGGGTGACTCAAGAGTGCAGAAGAGAGCAGGTTCAAGCAATTTGTGTTGAGAAACCACAAACCAGGGGTGTAAACGTGTTTGTTAGCTCTAAAGTTGAGTGTCTTTAAATTTGCAATCAATGCGAACATGCTGTCATCTGGTGTTCGCCTCTTGTGGACAGAGGAGGTACTGCAGTTCAAACACTTCCTGTTTGCATTGAGAGAGAAAACAGAAGGTCATAGATCACAAATTGATGGGGATGCGCTGAACGTCAATCTCATGTTGCTACAAGACCCTCAACTTTTTTAAATTGTAGTTTTCTGCAGGAGCACTCCACTGACCTGGAGAGGTGGCTTGATTTTCTATCGTGACGTAGCCAAGCTTCAGTCTTGTGAAGGATCTTCTGAGCTGTACTGCTGCAAGTATTGTCAAAACTATGTTGTTTTGAACTGAACCCAAACTGACGGAGTCACCAGGAAGCCGTAAAGTACTTCCATATTGCTGCATCACATAAAACTACGCAGAGGTCTCACATGTATGACTAGACGAGTGAAAGTAGTACTAGAAGAGCTGTCCAAGGAAGGGGTCTGGATGTGCTCGGGGGTGTGGTTTGATCAGCGATGAACGGAGGCAAGAGACCTGCATTGATACTGAAATGTTGATGCTCTTGAGTGAGACCTTTGGAGGTTATACTGATAACAGGAGTATTCTCATAAAGAACATCTCTGCAGCATCACTGAAGCTTTCTATGTAAACAGAAAGCGGAAAACTACTCGAAACAGCATACAGCGATCCGTTTCCTGTTAATAGTTTATGGTTTTCATCCATTCTCATAAAGAACATCTCTGCAGCTGGTTTGTGATTAAATGTCGAAGTGGACTGCAGTGTCTTGTGTAGTCCCTCAAGGCTCAATCCTTGCTCCTTTACAGTTTAACCTGTACATGCTTCCTCTGGGCCAAATTATGAGAAGGAACCAGATATCATACCATAGTTATGCTGATGATACACAAATTTATCTAGATATCTATCTCCCCAAATGACTACAACCCCATAAACTCTCTCTGCCAATGTCTTGATGAGATTAAAAACTGGATGGAAAACAACTTTCTTCAATTAAACAAGGACAAAACGGTAGTCTTTGCATTCGGAAGCAAAAGCGAGGTTGTTAAGGTTAACCCGTATCTCAATGCTGAGGACCTAACAACTACAAATCAGGTCAGGAATCTCAGGGTGATTCTGGACTCTGATCTTAGTTTTAATAGCGATGTCAAAGCAATGACAAAATCCGCTTATTACCATCTTAGAAACATTGCAAGAATCAGATTCTTCGTTCCAGACAAGATTTCATGCTTTCATCTCCCGCAGCTGGACTCCTGTGTAAGAGATGTGGTTCTTCTAACTTTACTCTGGACACATTCCTCGGAAACCTAGAATGCTTTTGATCTCTGCGAACCTTCCCTTAGTAAAAACAAATGTGGCCATCGCTCAGGTCCCATTTTAAACACGTCAAACAAAAGGACCCTCACGGACTAAGAGAGGTCAGGAGATAACCTCGTCGCCAGAGCCCCGCAGGAGGGGGGCACCCACATAGCTCAACAGGACTGTGTGAAGATACAAACCTCGGAATGACCCCCAAGATCAAAAGACTTTGGATTCACCCTCAAGTCACCTCGAGCTGGTTGCGCGGGAAGGAGTACAAGGAGGGTTAATCTGGCGCCACCACACAAAACTGCTCTTCTTAACGTACAGAGAAAAAGGGACAAATCTGTTTACGTGTACACGTCCACATCCCGGATTAATAGTCATAGCATGTCTTAATCTGCATTGTGTACATTGAGAACTTGTATCGTGTTTAACCAGTTAGTTAATAGTTCATAAAACGAATGAATGTGTGAATGAATGGCGTTTTCAGCAGCGGAACACTAGTATTTGGTCTCGTTCAGTTCTAAATCACATTCCTGGAATGATTTCATTGTGTAGAAAGTTATCCGGTACTTTCTTGATTAGATATGACTTCGTATATTAATGAATACAAATTAGGAGTGAACTTCTCTTCAGCCGGAAGTCTCTACTTGCTGGATTGTGACGTCACCACGGCGCCGATTTCAGGAGTGCTCTCATTGGCTAAGCTGCGAGGAAGACCCGTCTCGCGGCCCAAAACAGGGGTGCGCTTCTTCCAGTCTGCTCTCTTCTGACTTCTCCTCAGTTCTTTTTCACTCAGTTCTTTTCACTCAGTTTTTAGCTTCTCTCTTCCTAAGTTACGCTCTTCTGAACTCTCTTCAGTCTTTTCTCTCTCATCCTTTTGGCGCTGTTTGAACAAAGGAAAGCCACGGCTCTCAACCACCGAGCCGCGACTTCAGAATATAAGAACTTTGAACTCAAGTGAAACCCTTAGGACTTCAAACGGAGCCCATCTGAATCTCCCAGCTCGACTCTTAGCGGAATCAACTCGTTGGATCCTCTCATCCTCAACATTGAACGCTACACTTCAACATCAGCCCAGCCATCAGTCACCGAGCCGTGCGAGGAACCGCAGCGATTCCCTGAACCCTCCGAAATACGGTAGCAAGCGATAATTAATTACTTTTGGCGAGGGTAATGATTTCAGAACGAACTCTTGGAAACTGTTTAATATAATTATGTGCCTAGACTCGTAATTAAGGGTAACCTTTCGAGCTGTTTGACTTGAAACTCTTAAGAAAACTTTCTCTCTTGCTGCCTCTAATTTTCTCTCTCTCTCTCTCTTAATCTCTCTCTCTCGGTGTGTGTGCGTGCGTGTGCGAGCGGATGTGTTTTAGTAGTGTAGTTGAAACCGTTTATCCTATATATTTGTAGAATAGCTTAATAAACATCATAAACGCATTTGCTTGTCTGTGATTCATATCAATGATATCCGTTCCCTGGCGTCAGATCTTGAAATACAAGTTACAGATTGGAGTTTAATGTTTCAGGATATGAGTCATGGTGAGTAAAGGTCAATATTAATGGCAGTATGGTTATTTGGTGGACAGTCTAACTATAAGCTGTGAATTGTTGGTCCGATTCAATATCATCTGATTCGACCCCCCGAGAGCCGACTCCACGGTTCGATTCCCCAGCAAACCACTGCGAGTCGCCTGAGGTAATATTCTGATTTGTTCACAGCTTATTATTATTATCACGTGTAATTTTTGTTACACCTGTAACGCTCTTCTCAGCGCTCTTCCCAAAAACACCATTAAACAGCTCCAGCTCGTTCAGAATGCAGCGCTCCAATTCTCGCCAAAACTAGAAAGCAGAACACATTTCTCCAGTTCTTCAGTCTCTGCACTGGCTGCGGTCTCCCCCGGGTTAATTCCACTCAGGGTGAATCCTCCTTTAGCTCTCCTGCGGCCCACAGAGGAACCAGCTTCAGAGGAGATCAGGGGCGCCAACACTTTAGTTACATTTAAATCCAGGTTAAAGTCTCGCCTGTTTAGTTGTACTTTTGCCGACTGAGCACCAACATCTTAATCTGTTTTAATCAATGTTGTTAAATTTTCAGTTTTTAATAACTTAGATTTTATATGACTTTTTTCTGCTTGATTTTATTAAATGTACTTTCTTTTTACTCATTATTTCCAATGTAAAGCACTTTGAATTACCTTGTGTATGAAATGTGCTATACAAATAAACTTGCCTTGCCTAGCCACGGTAAGAACATTTGTCTATAAAAATATTTGTAAAAGTTGTATTTTCACATTGCGTCTCTGCTCTCTTTGCTCTTCAGGTCTCCAGAGTTCCGAGACTTCCTGAAACATGCGCTGGATAAGAACGTGGACAACAGATGGAGCACAACGCAGCTTCTGCAGGTGAGCACCAGAGCTTGGGCTCCTCGCGAAAAGTTTCAGCGCGTGCGCAGTGAGAGCACATGCACTGAGCTGCTGTTCTGAGCCGAGCCGAGCCGAGCGTCCTCATGAGTCAGCAGCTCTTCATTTAGAGTCCGCTGCGGCACCAGAGCTCAGCCTCACACAGACGTCAGTGAAGATTTAGCTCCCAAGGCTTTAAGTGGACCCCGCGCACACACACGCACACACACATGCACACGCACACACACACACACACACACACACAGCCCCTCATTCGCCGGAGGAAATGGGTTTGAAGCTACAGACCTCCAGTTGTCCTCCGCTCAAGCTCCTCGTATCGAAGAAGATGCACATTTTTGGAACGGTGATTATTTTTCTGCAGCAGAAAGCCAAGCGGAGACAGGTGAGCGATGGTTGCTGGAGTCTCAGGATGTTTTTGGTTGTTTAGTATTTACGTTTTTTATTCATTTATTTTATAAATTGATTTAATTTTCTAACATATTAGTTTCTTTATTGCACTCATTTGTTTATTATTGTGTTTTTATTTGATTTATTTAGTTTATTATTTCACTTTCGTTTTATTTTCTAATTATTTATTTGTTTTATTTGCTAGAGTTTTACATGTTTTACATTTTTTTATTTACTTTTTTAGGTAGTTATGTATTATTTTGTTTTGCTTTATTTAGTAAATTAATTATTTTTCTAACGTATTTATTCGTCACGCTCATTTGTTTATTCTTGTGTTTTTATTTGATTTATTCAGTATTTCACTTTTCATTTTATTTTCTATTTATTTAGAATGTCTCTCTCTGTATCTGTCTCTCTCTCTCTGTATCTGTCTCTCTCTCTCTTCAGCACCCGTTTGTGAGCGGCGTGACGGAGAGCCGGCCGGTCCGAGAGCTCATCGCTGAAGCCAAGGCCGAGGTGACGGAGGAGATCGAGGAGATGAAGGAGGAGGAGGAGGAAGAGGATCCTGAAGGAAGCCTGGTGAGAGATTGGAGTGTATTGGAAGTGTGTTCTTCCTGAGTTGTAGCTGGCAGGCAGACAATCATAGTATGCAGCTTTGAATCTTCTGTTATTGACAATGTTGGATGGTTCGGCAGTCAAACAATTAATTGTTGTTTATTGTTGTGTGCAAATGTTAAGTCTGTTTACATCTCGAATCCTCCCTGTTGATAGTAGCTTCTCAGCCAATAAGCTTTAATGAGCTGTCGTTAATCACTGCTCGGGAGGGGAATGTCCACCTGTGAGTTATTGTGTAACTTGGTCACATCATAGCTGGCTCAAATATAAGTCGTTTTTAAAAATATATATATTGATATTTTAACTCTGAAATGGTTGTTTAGATTACTTTTTTTGTGCTCGTATTTGGGGACAAATCTACTGTTTTGTAACTCCATTTATGACCCTTTAAATGAAATGCTGAAGCTGCTTTAGAAGTGTTTAAAGGACGTTTTCTGCAAACGAGACCTGCACACATACGTAAAATCAATATTCATGATGAGCCTTTTCTTTCAGCTTGGTCACAAACGTGCCCCGTCTGACACCAGCGTGGGCAGCTCAGAGGATGAGAAGCTACCTCTGTCACCTTCCACTCTGGAATCGGTTCCTGAGAAGATCGAGGAGGTGGCTATCCCCAAACCCCTTGTTGAGAATGAAATAAAGAAAGAAGAGGACACTCTGAATCATAATGAAGATCTGGCAACCCCTGGATCTGAGGAGAAAGCAGTAGAAGAGACCAAACCTGAAGAAGCTGAGGCGTTTCCCTCTGAAACCTCAGTCCAGCCGCAAGAACAACCGGCCAAACCTGATGGAGAGAAACCAGAGGAGCAACAGGAAGTGCTGGGTGATGGGGAGCTCAAACAGGAAGTGACTCCAGCAGATGTTTCTACACCAACAGAGGAGCCCATACTAGTCACTCCAGGAGCTGAAGAGGAGAAGATGAGTCCTGGGAAACATCGGTATCTGAAGAAGCAAGATTCCGATTCAGGACTCAGTTCCTCAGCTGAAAATAGCAGCATCGACCTGAACCTCTCTATTTCCAGCTTCATCAGCAAATCCAAGGAGAAGGGAACCAACGCTCAGCAGGTGAGATGATTCCAGCCCTAACATTAAGTAAAAGGAATGCCTTAAAATCTCCAAATCTATGACAAGATTAACACATTAGACATTTAAGTAAATAGATATTAATGCTGAATTCAACAAGTTCAGGGTTTCAGTCGTTTTTAGGATAAATTTGATTCCTTTAATATACTTTTTAAAACGAATATTTTAACTTTTTTTAAACACTTTTTGTAGTATTGAAATAATGATTTTTTAAAGCTTTTATTTTAAAACTGTTTTAAAACTGTATTTTATAACATACAGTTTTAATACATATTTATTCATCTTATAACCATTTTCTTTTATATGTGTATTTATGTATTTACATAAATATTTTTTAAAATGTTTTAAATATTTTTATTTATGTTTGAAATGTTATAATTTTTCATTCCTAACCATATTTTTCAAAACATAAATAATTACCTCAATTATGCTTTAGTAATATTTGATAAAATAAAATTTCTATTTAGAGTATTGCTGCTTTTTATTAAATTATATGTACTTATATAACATTTAAAAGTGGCATTATTTCAATTTAATTGAATACTTTTATTACTATATATTATTATATTGGCAGGTACTCTTATTACATTCTGAAAAATTCAGCTTATAAATATTTACTTACTTACAATTTAACTTTTATGCAGCTAATTTTGTTTATTTTAAACATTTTAAACAGTAAATTAACAATTTAAAAATGGCAGTTTTTAAAATGACATTTTAATCGAAAACTGCACGATTATTACTATTTTGCTTTATGTTCTATTTCTATTATTATTACCGTATTGAGCCATTTATATATATATATATATATATATATATATATATATATATATATATATATATATATATATATATATATATATTAAAGTTTTAATAGTATAAATAAAAAACTGATGTAGTAATGTAGTACAATGTAGTAAATAATTATAATATATATATATATATATATATATATATATATGTATGTGTATGTATGTATATATATATATATATATATATATATATATATATATGTATCTCTCTAATCTCTATATCTCTCTATGTTATGTCTATCTCTCTATCTCTCTGTCTCTATCTGTCTAGATAGATAAAAGTATCTAGTAATAGTTTTTTTCTGACGTTTTCAGCATTAATTCTTTAGTTTCAGATTTTTTTTACATGTTTTTTTTTTTAACCGTTAAGTCACAGAAGGCCATGTACAGTTAGAAAAAGAAAAATTAGATGAAGGTCCAAATAATTAGATAAAGCTAAAAGTCATGAACTGTTTTGCAGGAGAACAAGCGGCAGAAGAAGACGCTGAAGAAGACTCGTAAGTTCATGGTGGACGGAGTGGAGGTCAGCGTCACCACATCGAAGATCATCACCGACAATGATGCGAAGAGCGAGGAGATGAGGTTCCTTCGGTGAGGCTTCAGTTTGCCTTCATAGAAGAAGCCTGGCTGTTAATCACTGTGAACACAGCCTCTGTTACTCGGCTTGTAAAGAGGCTCCGGGGGCTCTTAAACTACTAAGCGAAGAAGTGTTTCCTTTGCATTTTATTAGGAGGAAACAGACTAGTTTCCCAAGAGCAGATGTGCTAGGGCGAAGCAAGCTGAGCAGTGCTTCCTGTTTTCATCCAGGGAATGCTGGAGGTCCAGATAGTGCTCTTCTTTTAAAGGGATACTCTTTTACTAGTTGCAGGGATAGCACTACACACATTTAAATTAAGCCAATAATAACTAAAGCCTTCTCGGAACACAATTTTAGTGGGACTTCCCCTTTAACGCTCAAAACACATGGATTGCTAAGTCCTAGAAAATAATGTTAAAAAATAATTAAATACATCCATCTCCAATCAGTATACAAATTTATGTCTGTGACAGGAACACTTTCTTTTAGAAAATGCTACTTAAACCCACCCAATGTTCTCAGCATTCTGCAGCTTCAGAAAGTCGTCACGGTTAAAGTTTGCCAACTCTCACTCTCCTTAGATCTCAGAGTGACTGTAGCTTCAAGAAGTTCCATCCATCCATCTTCATGTCGGCTTTATTCCCTTTCGGGGTCGCCACAGCGGAATGAACCGCCAACTCTCTGGCATATGTTTTACGCAGCGGATGCCCTTCCCTGCCGCAACCCATCGCTGGGAAAGCTTCAAGAAGTTGTCACAGTTAAAGATTGTCAACTCCCTCTGTCCTTAGATCCCAGAGAGATTGAAGCTTCAGGAAGTCGTCACGGTTAAAGATTGCCAACTCCCACTGTCCTTAGATCCCAGAGAGGCTGCAACTTCAGGAAGTTGTCACGGTTAAAGATTGCCAACTCCCACTGCCTTAGATCCCAGAGAGGCTGCAGCTTCAGGAAGTTGTCACAGTTAAAGATTGCCAACTCCCACTGCCTTAGATCCCAGAGAGACTGCAGCTTCAGAAAGTCTTAACAGTTAAAGTTTGCCAACCCTCACTCTCCTTAGATCCCAGAGAGACTGTAGCTTCAGGAAGTTGTCCCGGTTAAAGATTGCCAACTCCCACTGTCCTTAGATCCCAGAAAGGCTGCATCTTCAGGATGTTGTCACGGTTAAAGTTTGCCAACTCCCACTCTCCTTTGATCCCAGAGAGACTGAGGTGTCAGGAAGTCGTCACGGTTAAAGTTTGCCAATTCCCACTGTCCTTAGATCCCAGAGAAGCTACAGCTTCAGGAAGTTGTCACAGTAAAAGATTGCCAACTCCCACTGTCCTTAGACCCTTGAGAGGCTGCAGGTTCAGGAAGTTGTCACGATTAAAGATTGCCAACTCCCACTGTCCTTAGATCCCAGAGAGGCTGCAGCTTCAGGACGTTGTTACGGTTAAAGATTGCCAACTTCCACTGTCCTTAGATCCCAGAGAGGCTGCAGCTTCAGGAAGTTGTCACGGTTAAAGATTGCCAACTCCCACTGTCCTTAGACCCTTGAGAGGCTGCAGCTTCAGTAAGTCGTCACGATTAAAGATTGCCAACTCCCACTGTCCTTAGATCCCAGAGAAGCTGCAGCTTCAGGAAGTTGTCACAGTTAAAGATTGCCAACTCCCACTGTCCTTAGATCCCAGAGAGGTTGCAGCTTCAGGAAGTCGTCACGATAAAAGATTGCCAACTCCCACTGTCCTTAGATCCCAGAGAGACTGCAGCTTCAGAAAGTCATCACAGTTAAAGTTTGCCAACTCTCACTCTCCTTAGATCCCAGAGAGACTGTAGCTTCAGGAAGGTGTCATGGTTAAAGATTGTCAACTCCCACTGTCCTTAGATCCCAGAAAGGCTGGATATTCAGGAAGTTGTCACAGTTAAAGTGCCAACTCGCACTCTCCTTTGATTCCAGAGAGACTGTAGCATCAGGAAGTCATCACTGTTAAAGTTTGCCAACTCCCACTGTCCTTAGATCCCATAGAGGCTGCAGCTTCAGGAAGTTGTCACGGTTAACGATTGCCACTCCCAATGTCCTTAGATCCCAGAGAAGCTACAGCTTCAAGAAGTTGTTACAGTTAGCATTTTCAACTCCCACTGTCCTTAGATCCCAGAGAGGCTGCAGCTTCAGGAAGTCATCAGGGTTAAAGTTTGCCAACTCCCACTCTCCTTAGATCCCATAGAGGCTGTAGCTTCAGGAAGTTGTTATGGTTAGCATTGTCAGCTCCCGCTGTTCTTAGATCCCAGAGAGGCTGACATGCTTTTATATGTACTAACTAAAACTAAAGTTTTGTATTTTATGAATATTGTTCATTGTTCATCTTGTATTTGAATTTTATTCTAATTGAACTAAATTAAATACAAGTCTTTTTAAAGAAAATTGTTAAAGTTTAACCATCTCTGGTGCAGGCGTCAAGAGCTGCGTGAGTTGAGACTTCTGCAGAAAGAGGAGCAGAGAGCACAGCAGCAGCTCAGCAACAAGCTCCAGCAGCAGAGGGATCAGACCTACCGACGCTTCGAACAGGAAGTCACGGTCAGTCTCTTAAACACCTCCTTAAGCTAGCCTTACCAAGCCCTTGTGCTGACTCTAAATGTGTGTCTCTTTGTGTTCTGTGCAGAGTAAGAAGCGTCAGTACGACACGGAGGTGGAGAACATGGAGCGGCAGCAGAAGCAGACCATTGAGAGGCTGGAGCAGGATCACACAGAGCGCCTCCGCGAAGAGGCCAAGAGAATCAAAGCCGAGCAGGACAAAGAGCTCTCCAGGTTCCTGAGCGCTAACAAAAACCGTAAGAAAGAGGTACGCATGAGCTTGCAGAAAGTTGAAAGACATTTCTGGCAGCCTTTGGTGGCATTTGAAATCATTGAAATAAATGTGTCTAATCGACAAATGTTTATCGCTCCTTCCGATTGGCTGCGCACATATCTTGTTGCATCTTTAAAAACGATCCCATCGTCGAAAGTTAGTGTCTGGAGTATGAAAATCTGTACTTGTGTTTTGGTAGGAGCAGGAGTTTGTCCAGAAGCAGCAGCAGGATCTGGACGGCGCTCTGAAGAAGATCATCCAGCAGCACAAGCTAGAGTTGACCACCATCGAGAGAGACTGTCTCAACCACAAGCAGCAGCTCCTCCGAGGTCAGAGTCTTCATAGTGCTGGTTAAAATCAATCAATAGCGCTCATAAACAGCGGCGGGTTCTGGACTACTAGAGAAAGAGAGAGGGAGGGATCTTTTCCCTTCATTGACCAACTCAAGCAGAATTCTTTTATCAGAATTGTTATTGTTAGGAGTGTTAAATGTTATTGTTAGGAGCGTATGTTATTGTAGGAGCGAGTATCCAGCACCCTCTTTTCTTTGAGAGATAGCAAGCAATTAGACGATCAAACATAGTTTATTTAGTTCACTTTAATTATGTATTTAATTGTGTATTGATTATGAATTCGTTTGGTCGCTAATAATTCCACCTGCACATAATCAGTATATAATTACATTTGTTGTGCCCTCTACTGGCAACAACAAAAATACAGGCTACAACCAGTGTTTTTTTTGGCAGCAACTTAAATTTTAGTTTCAGTCGTTTTGACAAAAAAGTATTTGTTTTTGTCACATTTAAGTCATTTAAAAAAACATTTAGTCGCCAAAAAATAAAAGTCAATATAATCTAATATTTAGCTGTAATATTTAAGTGAATATAACTTTTTAAATATTAGAAAGTGTGGCTTTATTTTTTACAATTACCCATCATACAATTAACATAAGTATTCCCAAGATATGAACAAAAGACTAAGAACTTCTAAGGGGCTTCAGGTAACATACAGGACGGTAGTTAGAGCCTTCCCCTAAATATAAGCAATTTAAATAACAATTTAAATAATAATAGCAATTTAATTTTTTCACTGTTCTATTTTTTCAGCCCGAGAAGCTGCCATGTGGGAGCTGGAGGAGCGCCACCTACAGGAGAAACACCAGCTCCACAAACAGCAGCTGAAGGACCAGTACTTCCTGCAGAGGCACCAGCTTCTGAAGAGACATGAGAAGGTCTGACTTCCAGAACTTTCTACTATTTTTTTTTGAGCTGTAAAGATGAAAAGTTTGCCATCTTTGAAGTCGAGCTTCATTGTTGGTTTGAATGTTTCTGGAGATCGACTAATGCTTCAGCTTTCCTCTGCAGGAGATGGAGCAGATGCAGCGGTATAATCAACGTCTGATGGAAGAGCTCAAAAGCAAGCAGACACAGGAGAAGAGCCGGCTGCCGAAGATCCAGCGCAGCGACGGCAAAACACGCATGGCCATGTTCAAGAAGAGCCTACGCATCAGCAGCGGCGCCACCATTGTCACGGCGGAGCTGGAGCGAGACAGAGTCAAACAGGTCTCTGACACGTTTCATCTCCGATCATATATGGTCACGTCGTTCAAATTTTTCTCAAAGACCAGAGTAACTTTTTTTTTTTTTTTAACCCCAACCTGATTTTATTTGCTAAAAGCAGAGCTTTAGGGTGCATAGCTCCAAATGAAACCATTGGTTTTCAGGGTTTTTACATTGAGATGTTTGTGTTTGGACAGTTTGCAGCTCAGGAGGAGAAGCGGCAGAAGAACGAGCGCCTCCATCAGCAGCAGAAGCACGAGAATCAGACGAGAGACCTGCAGACGCAGTGTGACGCCAACACGCGAGAGCTTCAGCAGCTCCAGGTAGCACTCCACTCAGACTCTCCTCTCAGATCTCTGGACCTAAGCTTTCTTCTACAAGCTAGTTGTCGCTTGCTTTTTCAGAACGAGAAGTGCCACCTGCTGATCGAGCACGAGACGCAGAAGCTGAAGGAGCTGGACGAGGAGCACAGCGCTGAGCTCAAGGACTGGAGAGAGAAGCTCCGGCCGCGCAAGAAGGTAAAGTTTTACTAATGTGAGAGATTGAAACCATACCTCCAACATCTTTTTTCTTTAAGGTTCAGGTGAACTGGGAAAGGGATGAGGATAGAAAAGAGAAGGTGAGTGGGGAAAGAAAGAAAAAAGAGAGGGAGAGGGGGAGCGAGAAAGAGAGAGATGGGGAGAGAGTGTAAGAAAATTAGGGAGAGAGGAATGGTGATGGAAAGAGGAGAAACAGAGTGAAAAAAGGAGGATAGAAAGAGGGAAGAAGGAAAAGGATAGAGGAAGTGGGAGGGAAGGGGAGAAAGAGTGTAAGAAAATTAGGGAGAAAGGAATGGTGATGGAAAAAGGGGAAAGATAGTGAAAAAGGAGGATAGATAGAGGGAAGAAGGAAAAGGAGAAAGAAGAAAAGGAGAGAGGAAGTAAGAGGGAAGGGGAGAAAGAGTAAGAAAATTGATAGAAAGAGGGAAGAAGGAAAAGGAGAGAGAAGAGAGGAAGTGGGAGGAGGGAAAGGAAGAAAGAGTGTAAGAAAGTTAGGGAGAAAAGAATGGTGATGAAAAGAGGGGAGAGGGAGTGAAAAAAGGAGGATAAAAAAGGGAAGAAGGAAAAGGAGAGAGAAGAGAAGGAGAGATGAAGTGGGAGGGAAGGGGAGAAAGAAGGTATGAAAATGAGGGAGAAAGGGATGGAGTTAGTATAAAGAGGAAGATGGGGCGAGAGGTAGAGGTAAGAAAAAAAGGGAGAGAGAGAAAGGGGTTTAGAAAAGAGGGTAGGGGAGAGGGGAGAGAAGAGAGAATAGGGGGAGGAGAAGAAACAGGAGAGAAAGAAAGAGAGGGAGAGAATTTGAGAGGAAGGAGGAAGAGAGAGGAGATGGAGAGACTGAGAGGGAAGTAGGAAGGGAGGAAGAGATTTGAAGTGAGATAAGGCCAGAAAAAGAGGGGCTAAATGGGGACAAAGGTTGATACGAGTAGACAAGGAGAGGGACATTTATAAGAGTTAAAATATGTTAAGAACAAGGTTGTGAGAGGTATGGGAGAAGGAGGGCAACGGAGTAGAATGGAAGTAGAAAAAAGATGGAGAGAGACAGAAAAGGTGGAGAGAGATAGGGTAGGGGAATGGGGAAGAAGGAAAGAGAGAGAGAAAGGAGAGTGGGAAGAGGTGAAGGAGGGGAAGAAAACAAGAGAAAGAGGGAGATGGGATAGAAGTAGACAAAGTAGAAAGAGGTAGGGAAGAGAGAGAGGAGGAGAGGGAAATGAAATGGTAAAAACAAGAAGGAGGAAGAGAGAGTCGCGGTGTAGATGGAGAGAGCGAGAGAGAAAGAGAGAAACAACAAGCGTGAGTTCCTAGTTTCATTGAATATTCTTTCTGGCCAATTGTTGAGCTCAGTGATTGACCAATCAGTGAGCTCAACAGGAAAAAAATTTACTTTCAAAAAAGAAATCTGCTAAAAATTCATCCTATTGGTTACGGATCTGGGACAGAACGTGATGAAAAAGCTCCTAATAGCACGCAGAGTTGAGTCATAGTCACAAAAAAAAAACTCTGCGGGAAGCAGTTATTGTTTCATCCACACCACTAGATGGCAGTATTACTTCATCTTCATTATCATCGTAGAACGGTTCCATCATGCTGATGTGAAATCCGTGTGTGCAGGCGTTGGAGGACGAGTTCGCTCGCAAGCTTCAAGAGCAGGAAGTGTTCTTCAGGATGAGCGGCGAGTCCGCCTGCCTCAACCCCGCCACTCAGAGCCGCATCTCCAAGTTCTATCCCGTCCCCAGCGTCCACTCCACCGGGTTTTAACCCATGCGCCACGCCAAAGGGTTCCAGTGACTTCACCTCCGCTGCCTTCTTGGTGTGAAATCTTCCAGTGAACTCAGAGAAGATTTTCAGCTGGATTGTTTCAAACAATTTCTTGTGGAAGAATATTCTGATTGAATTCAGTTTGCCACTAACGTTCTATAATATTTTGTTATTTAAAAAAAAATATATACATAATAACACTTTTATTTTAGACGGTGATCTTAATGTGTATTGGAGTTTTGCTGGATTAAAGGTAATATTGAGTAAATATTGTTATAATTTTTTCACTTTTTACTGTCAAACTATTCGTATGGGCCTGTAATACCTACTCCACCTACTGTCAGCTCAAGTTTGTGCAGTGAGTTACAGTTTTGCTGGCAAGAGATTGAAAATCCATTACATTTGGCCTCCGGGTTTGGTTTAAGATACAAAGGTGGTTTATAAACAAAAGGTGCAGTATGTGATTTTTGAGCTATGAGTTAGCTAGCTTCAGGGGTCTGAGCAGTGATTTAGTTAAAGTAAAAAGAAATGAAATAAATAAAACAATTTCTTTGATGAGAAAGTTCATTCTCGAGTCAAGTGAGCAGAACAGCACCTCTAGTGAGAGTCAGCTTTCATGTGTTCAATACAATTGGATGATACGGACCTACTGCACCTACTGAGGGCTGCTGATAAGGGGAGAAGATACCTACTGAACCATGCGAAAGGTGGTTGATGATGAGTATTCAAAGCACAAAAGTTGAAGAGCCTCTCAGGAGTCACAAAATGTCAAAGTGTTTAGTTAATTGTTTAGGAAATAAATAATCAACTATTTTGGGAGAAATTCACCAAAATAAAGATACTCCTCGTTCTGGTGGTGCTCGCTTCAGGGGATTGGCTACAAATTGTTTTGGGGCTGGCAAGACCTCTTCTTTGCAGTGTTTTAGTAAAGTGGTACGAAACAGCACCTGTGGTGGATGTTATGGACCTACTGAACCATACAAATTGGGATAGTGATGAGGATTTAAAGCACAAAATTTGAAGAGTCTCTTGTCTTTTATGTGTACATATAAGTGGATAAATTAAGGACCTACTGAGAGCTGCTACAAGGTGGAATAGGTACCTACTGAACCATACGAATGAGGTTGATAATGGGTATTTAAAGCACAAAAGTTCAAGAGCCGCTCATATTTGATGTATTTGTTATAATTGGATGATATGGACCTATTGCACCTACTGAGAGCTGCTAAAAGGTAGAATAGGTACCTACTGAACCATACAAATAAGGTTGATGATGGGTATTTAAGCCACAAAATTTAAAGAGCCTATCACCAAGTGTTTTTTGAACAGTTTAGTTGATTTTTTTTTTTTAGGCAAAAACAAAATCTTTAGGTAAAGTGGCAGAGGGGACCTTTACAACAAAAAATTTGAAATGATAATTGTGTAAATTATAATTGGATGATAAGGACCTGCTGAGTGCTGCTAATTGGTTGGTACCTACTGAGCCATACGTATACGGATGCACAAAAATCATTCTCTTGTTTTTCCAAAGTGCTAGATAAAAAAAAGTTGGGGGGAAAAGGGGGTGCAGCTTTAGTGCACTAAGCATACGGTTTTTGGTTGTATTTTATTTAGGGGTGATTTTATATTCACTTTGAGCTATTACAAAGTCAATGTTTGAGTTGTGAGAACAAATTAACAAAGTTAAGTAAGTAAACAATTATCCTGTAAACTGGACGCCAAATTCAGTGGTGTACGCTCAGAAAGTCTCCAGGCAGACCAGTAGATCACTTATCTGAGTAGAGTTTGGATGTTCTCCTTATTGTTCTTGAGTGTGTTAATCCTCACAGTGATAAAAACATGCTTCGGGTGAGTTTGAGACTCTTAATTGAACTAGAGCATAAATGGTGAGTGAGTGTGGTCCTCTGATGGACTGGCGACCCGTCTAGAGTGTACCATACCTCTCACTCAATCTGAGCTGGGATGGGGTGCATGATGAATGAACCCTTTGATCCTAAACATGTAGCCATATTCAAAATATTCAACTTCAACACCTGTTTCATCATCATCATCTCATCATTATTATTATTATTGAGTAGCAAACTTGTTTATGCAAATATTCTGAACTCCATTAGCATATTCTGTAAAGATGCCAAATTATTATAGATTTTTCGGAATTTCGGCTCCTTTGTGTCATTTTGTTAAATGAATGTGAATTGTGTTTTTTAAATTGTATAAGTGTATTTTTAACTTTTTTCACTGTATTTTCATATGCACCTGTCCTAAAGCATCCCTAAAGCAACTGTGAAGGCCTGAAGATGCGCTTTTTCTCTTGATGTCCACAACATATCTTTTGTAAGAAGTAGTTTGTTTGTTGAAGATTGCAGTCGTGTGATTAAACGATGTCGATGAAGAGTACGAGTCTGCTTTCAAACGTGTCTACTCAGAGCTGATTAACACATGTCTTTAATGGTGTTATATTTAATGGTCAGGGCTTTATTTCTGTCAATGAATGCTTTTACTTTTAGCTAAAATGGTGCGTACAGAGAAAGCTTTCTACGATGGGCATCACTGGAACTGTACTCGATTGGCTTGAGTCCTATCTCACTGGTAGATCTTTCAGTGTCGGGTGGAGGGGTGAGGTCTCAAAACACTCATAACCTACTCACCGAGGTTCCGCAGGGTTCAGTCCTTGGCCCACTTCTCTTCTCCATCTACACCACCTCCCTGGGCCCTATCATCCTCAGACACGGATTCTCCTACCACTGCTACGCTGACGACACTCAACTCTATCTGTCGTTCTCCCCTGATGACCTGTCAGTAACTAACCGCATAACTGACTGCCTGAACAACATATCTACCCTAGTGTAAGTCGCTTTGGACAAAAGCGTCTGCCAAATGCATAAATGTAATGTAAATGCAATATGCAATTTGTTACACAGTCAAAGTCTGTCTTAGCTCGCTCATAAAAGAAGTTATATCAACTGATCAATAAACCATAGCAGGAAGAAAATAGAGAGAGGAGGATTTTTATAGTACGTATTCCCTGAAGAGAAGAATATTCAGTTGCTTTGTGAAAGCTGTTACTGTTGCTGCTCTCCTGACTTGATCAGAAGATCACCAGTTGGTGGTGCTATCATTGTTGTGAATAATTGGCAAAGTATGATGATTATGTTAATGCTTTCTAAAGATCATTTGGGTTCAGCTGTTTTGCTTCGAACTCTCCTAATCATCCATCAGATCCAAATCTTCCAACAGATCCCAATCTTCCACCAGATCCTAATCTTCCATCAGATCCTAATCTTCCACCAGATCCTAATCTTCCACTAGATCCCAATCTTCCATCGGATCCTAATCGAACACCAGATCTTAATCTTACATCAGATCCCAATCTTACACCAGATCCTAATCTTCCACCAGATCCTAATCTTCCATCAGATCCCAATCTTACACCAGATCCTAATCTTACATCAGATCCTAATCTTCCACCAGATCCTAATCTTCCACTAGATCCCAATCTTCCATCGGATCCTAATCGAACACCAGATCCTAATCTTACATCAGATCCCAATCTTACACCAGATCCTAATCTTCCACCAGATCCTAATCTTCCACCAGATCTTAATCTTCCACCAGATCCCAATCGAACACCAGATCCCAATCGAACACCAGATCCTAATCTTCCATCAGATCCCAATCTTACACCAGATCCTAATCTTACATCAGATCCCAATCTTCCATAAGATCCTAATCTTACACCAGATCCCAATCTTACACAAGATCCTAATCTTCCATCAGTTCCCAATCTTCCACCAGATCCTAATCTTCCACCAGTTCCCAATCTTCCACCAGATCCTAATCTTCGATCAGATGCTAATTTTACACCAGATCATAATACTCCACCAGATCCTAATCTTCCATCAGATTCTAATCTTCCATCAAATCCAAATCTTACACCAGATCTCAATCTTCCATGAGATTCTAATTTTACACCAGATCCCAATCTTACACCAGAAAAGTTTCAAACTGATTGGAGGAGTGTTTGTTATCTTCTCTGTGAATGAAATATGACCAGAGCGAGGATATCAGGAGAGGGATTCTCTCCCAACAGACCTGACTTGATTTAACTTCTAAAGGTTTTACCGATTTTTTTATAAACCTAATAACTGTAAATTCAACAAAACTATGTAATATAATAGCCACAGCACTGGAATTTACCTTTAAAGAACAAACCTACACAATACAGTGAAAAATAAACAACGTATGAGAAAATATGAACCACTTCCTATTTCTAATTTCTTGCCATGCTTTATGGGATTCCACATGGAGAACAGTTCAAGATTTACAATCCACTTGAAAGATTAAAACTCTATTTGTTCCACAATTTAGCATCATTGATATCTTGAGCTTCAGCTTAGAAGTTAGTACAAAGTTAGTAAAAAGTAAGTCAGCCTAAATGTGATTTCAGTGTGACAATGATAGGTTTAACGTTAGGCTACAGAATTTTCCAAAAACATAGGCATGGCCAGCGCCCCTCCCCCCTCAGATCCCCAACTGTGTTCTAATTCACTTCAATGTTAAAACGGACTAACTTAGAGCTGAAATAAAAACATGTTTCACCCCTGTCACATTAGGTTTGTTGATTCAGATCAGTAGTTTTGAGGTTAACTAGTTTTAAATTTGTTGAATATAAATAGTCAATTTAAACCTTTAACCAATCAGATGCCTTCATTGCAGCCGAGTCCTGCCTCTGCGGATGCATCTTATTTTAATAACAACACCCACTCTGCATTTTTTTTTTTTAGAAGTTGCCAAATCACCCTTTTTAATCTGAGACGAAATTGGCGCCTAACTTTAATAAAGAATAAAACATGCACAATACAATACATAAAGCTCACAAAATACAAAAAACTCACAACAAAATTTTTATTATGAATGCAAAAGCCACGTTTGGTGCAACATGAAGTAACGATGACAGCTTTTTTTATATGGAAGCAAAGCAAAAAAAACGCGAATTCACTTGATCTGAAATCACATGCGTCTGTCAAGCAAGACAACATTGAATGCAAATCTGCAAAAATACAAAACTAATCCAGATAAAGACGAGCATGATCTAGAATAAACTATCTTCTGTTCAGCAGAAATGAATGAAATATGTACAAGTCCCTTTAGTAGCATCTGACTATTATAAAAAGTTTGAGGTTTGATGAAAATTTGTTATATTTAATTAATTCTTTAAGCAACAGAAAAAACACAGAAGCTCTTTCTAGTGCGAGCAAAATCCTAAAAGCTATAAGAATCAAACCAGAAACCATTGCCTTCTAGAGTATGTTTAGTGTTCTTGGCTACAAATTAACCTAACAAACATTTTGACCAATCATTCAACAAACTACACATAAATGCTTGTCTGATTGGCTGATTTTCTTTAGTCCATCCCACAAGTGCTCAATGTTGAAACGATGCAAACGCTTCAGCTTCGGATGAGGTGTTTGCTTTACCCTGCAGCTTCTCTACACAACCCCGCTCCACCTCTTCTTCCTCTTCTCAGCGGCATAAGGAAGACCTGGGATGAGAAAAAAGATGTGTAAAGGCAACACCCTGAGAGTACCCACAGTGAGCTCTTGGGATAGCAGGAACTGTACCCCTCTCTCCCTTCTGTCCTTTCATTCCAGGAATTCCAGGTATACCCAAAGAACCTGTCAAACCTCTTTCTCCTGGAGAGCAGAGCAGACAATCAGCCAAATATTAAACAGAGATTTGTGTGCAGATGCTCAATTTAAGCTGGTGTTGTGCTGGGTTTTTAACCCTCACAGCGTAGCAAGCATGCATTTAAAGGTTGCTTAACATGCCAGTTTGACTTCCTTTATCAAAAACTTGCCTTGAATCATATTCAGATTAGTTTCGAGTGTGTTTAATCTTATTCGGTCTAAGCCACAACCATTGGCTGAAGCACCGCCCACTAACCAATCAGCAGAACCGCTGATGTAGCTCATCTCAACGACGAATATATGTGCTGACTGACCCGGAGTGAGCCGTAGCAGAACCGTGTCGATAAACAATGAAAAGAATGATTGTTTTTGGACGCCCCGGACCAAAGGTATTTTTGGCACCAAAAGATGAACGTATTGATGAAAAAAAAAAGAAAAACTCAGGAAAGAGTTTAGTTTGTGAGCTGCACTTTAAATCTGACAGTTTGTGAACAAACTGGAATTCTGGAGAGGACTGGTGGAAAGGCTGGCTTTATAAATGGATGCCTTTCCAACCATCGTGAGCATCGCTGAGGGGCCCCAAGCAGTAAGAAATTTTCTTCTCATTTGTTTTCCTCTTCATTTGGCGTTTTACTGTATTTTCCACAAGCACACCCTATAAAAAACAAACTAATGGTAGAAACAGTAGCTACACTTTTGCGATTCAGTTTTCCGTTTGTCAAAATAAAATGGAAATGAAGAACTGCAAGTAAAAATAAAAAACAACAAATAAAGATTATGTTTTCTAGTCTATTTTAGCACCTTTGAATTTAACAAACAACAACATTCACAACAAACATTTTGAGCTGCGCTTCAGTCAACTTTTGCGTTTGCGCTTCTTTTTTTGTGCCCGTTTGGATTTTTGTCTAATTTTTACCACAAAGGAGGGGCTAAGGGAATAGCTCCGCCCACAAATCTCTGCTAACCAACCAACTTACCCATGTCACATAAAAACTTCTGATATCATACAACCGCTGAGTTTATTTTAGCAGATAAAAGGCCAAAATTCTGACTCAAGACTTGTTGAGTTATTCTGTGGTTTGCTTCATCTCTGGCTGCTGACGTAGCTTTGTGGGCGGAGCTATTTCATTAGCCCCTCCCTTTGTGTAAAAAAAGAGGACAAAACTCCAAATGTGCAAAAAACAAAAAAGCAAACTGAGAAAAAGAAAACTGAGTCTCAAAACTGAGTTCAAAAGTTGACTGAAACGCAGATCAAAATGTATGGCATGAATTCAAAGGTGCTAAAATAGACTAGAATACTTGTTTGTAGAATATTTGTTTGCTTTTTACCTGCAGTTCTTGATTTCTGTTTGCCAAACTGCTTTTTATCTCTTAAAACTTATTTTTACAAGTTTTCTCAAATCTTTGTTTTGTGTTTGACCCTAAATTGCTTCCAATAAACTATAGAATGACTCCTGTGTTACTGTGCTACTACGAGTATCAGTGCAGTGTTTCCTAATCGTGTTTTTTTCATTCCAGAGTATATTTCTGTGCATTTCAAGTAATTCTATTTATTGTTGCTGTTACTGTAATTCTGATTAGTCTTCGCTCACACTCCCCAGCATCTCTCGTTTCAGAATCCAAAGATGTACCTTTCTCTCCTGGTGAGCCAGCGAATCCCATGTCTCCTTTCTCTCCGGGTGTCCCTGGGGCTCCAATCAATCTGTTTTCTACAAAAAAAAAACACTTGTTCTTCATCTCAGAAGGGTTAAAGATATCCTCTGATTTTGTTGTGTCCCGAGGCCTCTCTTGCCTCGGATGTAGTCTATGACTTCACTCATGTTAGTATGAGAGACATCCGAGCTGAATCCTGGAGGTCCCGGGGGTCCTGGACGTCCATCAAGACCTGGTAATCCTGGGATACCGGGGCGTCCTGGGGCACCTGGAACACTACTGCTACCAGGTAAGAGACCATGAGCTGTGGACGAACGATAGTCTCAATGAATATGTACACATTCCTTCTGAGCAGTAAACGTGAAACAGCACGTCAACTTAACTAGTTCTGCACCAAAAGACGTCATATAGATGTGACCTGAACGTCTTTTTAAGGTTATTGTTTGGTAGGTTGGCTTTAATTCGTCTCTTGTGAAAATGAGACTCACCTCTTATGTAGTCTGCCACCTGTTTGGCGATGGCTGAGTAATCCAGATTTTCTTCAGAGACTGGGTGACCAAGAGAAAAAAAGTCAAAGAAAAACTACGAAGTAGACTTTCTAAGAGTTAAAAGAGTGAGAAAAAAGTTTAAATGCACTGCCTATATCACTGCATTACAAGCATTTTTTCGCCTCGAACCCTGAAGGGGAATCAGATTTCTTAACAATCCACACAATGCCGAGCCTCAGCCGGATCCGGCCCACACCCTAGTTTTTCCTATCCGAAGTTAAACGGTAAATAAAAGTCTCCTTACTTTTGACAAACTGTTGAGGTTCTGCACGGACGAAACGCTGGTTTTCGTTGGCAGCATAGGACACTATTCCACCAGAGTTACCAGGTGGACCCTGGGGTCCTGGTGGACCGGGAGGTCCGGGTAGACCCGTCATTCCAGCATCTACAATAGAAACAGGATCAAATAGTCTGAAATAGGAGCTAGTTTTGACCGTTCTAAACATCAGGTATGAGTCTTACTGTTCATCAGGCTCAGCACCCGTCCCGCAACTTCCTGAGTGTTAAAGCCATATCCACCAGGCACACCAGGGGGTCCGGGGGGGTCCTGGAGGGCCTATTAGGAACTGCCGGACTTCATCTCCTGCAAACAACCAAAAGCCAAGCCAACCAAGTCAGACGCAGCTAGAGAAATTCTTCAGGTAGTGTGGAACATGTGCCCCCTATCTTCATTTGTTAAATTATTGTATTCAAAAGCTTGAATTTGTTTCAATTTATGATGTATGATAATATATATCAAGAGATTACTTGATATTGTTAATATATATATATATATATATATATATATTATATATATATATATAGATATATATAATATATATATATATGAAATTTCAAGTAAACATGTATCATAGAGCATTGTTTCTTTATATTGTTGAAATGTCAAAATAAAAATAATTTCAAGAGTAAAAATTTTAATTTTAAAATAAAAGCTTTTAGGGTGTGCTCTTTTGCTATGTTTCATTTTCAAAATAAAAGCTTTTTTATTGAAACAGTTTTAAAACATGAAGTATGCTGAACCGAAGATGAGGAGAAAGTAGGCTGACAAAATCCAATTGTTCCTGTAAAGAGAGTTGTTGGAGGAATCTCACTGACTTTGTAGGTACTCGATGACTCTGGTGGCCAGAGCATCATCTCCTGAGCCTGAACCTGGTGGTCCAGGTGGTCCTGGTGGCCCTGGAGGTCCAGCTAGGTACTGTCTGATAGAGTCACCTGCAAAACACAGATCAGAGCATGTCGTTTAATCTCAACTATAACAAGAAACTGAACACATTCTTACATTTTTAGCTCGGTGGAAAACGGAGGCCATACAGTTTGGTTGGAGCACAGAAAAATTCAAGTTCAAATGATAACATAAAAATGGGGCTACAAAAAAGTCTGAAGGACATTTTCATTCACCCAAATATCAATCATTTGCTTTGGTTATATTTGTTTAGAAGGCGTTCCTAGTTCCGGAAGCCCAAGCACTCACTTCTGAGGTAGTCTGATATCTGCTGAACAGCATCGGGAGAGCCACCACCTGGAGAACCTGGTGCTCCGGGAGTACCTGGGGGACCAGGTGGACCTGGAGGTCCTGGAGCGCTTCTGGATCCTCCACCTTGACAAAACAATACAGTCAAACTCTATTTCTTCCGCTGTAGACCAGCATCGGTGCTCAACTGTTGGCAATTAGTTTCATTACCGTATGAATAGCCTGGAATTCCTGGGGCGCCTGGAACACCAGCATCACCTGTTATAAAATGATTCAAACACTCAGTAAAACACATATTGTTTACATTAATCTGTTTTCATGTTTGTTTTGTCTGTACCTTTTGGACCTTCAGGACCCATGGGACCCTGAGGACCCTGTGGGCCAGGTGGACCCTCAGGACCTTGCTCTCCACGTTGTCCTGGTGAACCTGGTTGTCCTGGAAAACCTAGATGAGGGATGATTGAACTCCAACTTTAACTCAATCCACCTTCTAACCAGATGAAGCGTTAAATGAAAGTGAGCACAAACCGATTCCAGGTTCTCCAGGTAATCCAGGTTGACCTGAAGCAGAAGGTTTGAAGTTAGTTTTAAAATGTTTTAATGTTTGATGTGTGTTTGTTCAGGTCTCAGTCTTACCAGGGAACCCTTGAGGGCCGATATCACCTGGACAAAAAGACAAACTACATGTTATAATAATGTAATGGTTTCTATATACTTCATTTTGATTTCACCTTGTGGTCCGGGAGGTCCAGGTGGTCCGGCGAAGAAGGTTTCTGGATAAAAGCATAGACAGAGTAACCCAAAATGGACATTTGTTCAAAAAAAATTGTGTCTTTCTCATCTACATACAAAGGAAATGTAGTTTTTTTTTAAAGGTCAGCCTAGTTCGTGCCACTGAAGCCATTGGTGATGTTTGTAAAGAGATTTTTTCCCCCAAATGTGTTTGGCTATTTATAAATATATAAATTAACATTTTATTCTATTAATTTCATTAAACGAGAAAGCCAAATATCAAAACCAGATCATTTTCTAGCAACAAAAAACAATAAACATGTTACAGAATTGTTTGTCAAATTGACACACCACGAAGCTCCGCCCCTCTTGATAGATCAGCCAATCACTGTTGAGGTTGTGTCGGAATGCATTTGATTAGATAAACTACAAAACAATATTTAATAGAATAAAACACAACATTTATTGACATAAAATACACAACCTATTTCTAGAAACAAACTAAACTGTTTAATAACATAAAATACAATGTTCAACAAAACAAATAAGAAGGTTTGCACTTACAATAACTACAAGAAAACATTTTTTGAGGTCAAGACATGTATGAACATAAATAACGCATTTAAAACAATTATATATAAATTAACTTGAAAAATAAGAAATGAATAAATAAATAAATAAGTAAATAAGTAAAAAATAAATACAAAATGATTTAATTAATTAATCAAAAAAATATAAATAAAATAAAACATTTAATAAAATGTAATATAAATATATAAATAATTATAATAAAGTAAATAAATACACTTAAAAATCCCCAACTTAATGACCTTATAATAAATTAAAATGTGTTTTAGAAAGACAGAAAGAAAGAAAAAGAAAGTTAGTTCTTTTCACATTTTCCAGTCCCATATTATGTCTCTATTTCTGTTGTCCTTGTTGAAATCCTCTTCTGACGCCAACTTTAGTTTCACTTGGGGAGAGTATCGAAGGGCATTGAAAAATGCATGTTAAGTTTCATAAATTCTAAAAACACGGTGTACTCCGCTCACCTGAAGAGGGCACAAAGCTCCCCGGCTGCCCGGGAGCACCAGGAGCTCCAGGCTGACCAACGCCTGAAGAAAAACCAACACGAGAGGAGCTTCACTCAACATGCACAGACGTCTGCTGAGAAGATGAAACCGGGTGGACTCTACCTGGGTTTCCATCATTACCGGGTGGTCCTGGGGGTCCTGGTGGACCAGGTGGACCGGGTTCCCCTGCTTCTGTCTTCTCTGTTAGAGGACAGCCAATAGAATTCAATCGAGAGCATCGATAAGGAATATTTGATTAAACAACAGACGTACTCTGAACAGCTCCAGGCGGTCCATCTTCTCCTTTCTCTCCTTTATCTCCTTTCGGACCTGCGCAGATTGAGATGTTAGTGAATCGAGGTGCTGGTTTTTACTTGGTGGTACAGAAAGCTCCTCACCAGGAGAACCAGGGAGGCCGGCGGGGCCAATCGGACCTGAGATAAAATATTAAATAAACAAGTTAAGATAGTTAAGATAGAGCGGAACTAAGAGAAAGTTCCTGACACCTGAAAGTCCTGGTGGTCCAGCTGCTCCTGGAGCTCCAGGAGGTCCTGGGGGGCCAGGTACGCTAACAGTGTTCGTATTAGCGCCTGAGAGGAGGAGGCAGGAAAATGAATGTTTAGGGACGGTTTGATAAAGAAATGAGAAGAGAAGTCTGAGGTAACGTTAGCGCTTGACCTGCAGCGATGACTCTTCCTGGATCTCCAGGATCACCTGACGAGAGACGAATAAAATAAGATTAAGTTTAACGGTTGAAAGTTCCAGAATAAATATAGTAAGATATAGTCCTTACCTTTAGCTCCTGGCTGGCCTGAAGTACCAGGCAAGCCTACGAAGAGGAATGGAATAAAATACATTTGTAATCAAGTAAGTCATCAAACGAGAGTGTGAAATATAATATATGATAATTATATAATAAAATTAATATTTCATTGGTACAAAATATATAATAAAAATATTTAGGAATAAAAAATACACACAAACACACACACGCATGTGTTGTATGCTAAAATAAAACGTTAAATTAAATATATCAAATCAAAAATAAAATGAAAATATTAAACAAAACAATTAAATATTATGAAATAAATTACCAATTTAGTAAAGTACAAATATAACATCGCATTTTAAAAAGTATATAATAAATTACATACATGATTAAACACAATAAAATCCAAAAGCACTAAAACAAATATAATACTATGTAAAATATATTTAATACATACGTATAATGAAATAAATAGGTTAGGAAATAAAATACATTTGATAAAATAGAAATAAAAATGATAGTATAATAAAAAATGAAATAAAATACACATGTAAGAAAATATCATATGCAATGAAATAAAATAGTGAGAATGAAATTAATAAAAAACTATATATAATGAAAAGAAAATATTAAATGAAATGCAATACAATAATAAGTAAATAACCAAAAAATATGATATTTAACTAAGTAAAATAAAAAACTCATAATTTTCTAAAATCTAATATTTTTTGTACAATTTTGGAATAGTATTAAATAAATAAATAAGTAAGTAAAAAGAAAGTATCTAAAAGGACGACATTATGTGACATAATGTTGATTATAGGTTACAGATTACAGAGTACCTGGAGGTCCTTGCAGTCCTGGCGTTCCTGCACAAACACACAAACAAAATTACTTTCAGCATTATCCACTTGTTTTACTGCTAAACATCGAAAAGCTATCTTTTTTTAATTCATGTGTGGTAACAATTTGATCAAACCTGGAATTCCTGAATCTCCAGGAGGTCCCGGGGGTCCTCGAGCTCCTGGCAACCCGATCGGTCCTTGGTCACCTTGATTAAAAAAAACATTTTTAAAATGTGCACTTAAAAAACAAATATATTTTGTGCTTCAAAAGTAAATGACCTCTGATTCCTTTCACCCCGTCGGGTCCAGGAGCTCCTGTGAGGGGAAGAGAGTGTGATGAGCGAACACAATAGAACACAAGAGAACGCAATCAAACACGAGAGAACATGAGAGAACACTAGAGAACACGAAAGAAAATGAGAGAATGTGAGAGAAGGTGAGAGAACACTATAGAAGACTATAGAACACAAGAGAATGCGATCAAACATGAGAGAACACGAGAAAACATGAGAGAACACAACAGAACATGAGAGAGCGCGATCAAAAACGAGAGAATACAATCAAACACAAGAGAACACGAGGGAACATGAGAGAAAACAAGAGAACACAATCAAATATGAGAGAACATGAGAGAACACAGAACACGAGAGAGCATGAGAGAACACAATAGAACATGAGAGAACGCGATCAAACACGAGAGAACACGAGGGAACATGAGAGAACACAAGAGAACGCAATCAAATATAAGAGAACATGAGAGAACACAGAACACGAGAGAACGTGAGAGAATGCAAGGAAACACGAGAGAATGCAATCAAACATGAGAGGACATAATAGAACACGAGAGAACATGAGAGAACATGAGAGAACACGATCAAACACAAGAGAACGCGAGGGAACATGTGAGAACACAAGAGAACGCGATCAAATATGAGAGAACATGAGAGAACGCGATCAAATATGAGAGAACATGAGAGAACACAGAACACGAGAGAACGTGAGAGAATGCAAGGGAACACGAGAGAATGCGATCAAACATGAGAGGACATAATAGAACATGAGAGAACACGAGAGAACATTAGAGAACACGATCAAACACGAGAGAACACGAGGGAACATGAGAGAACACAAGAGAACGCGATCAAATATAAGAGAACATGAGAGAACACGAGAGAACGTGAGAGAATGCAAGGGAACATGAGAGAATGCGATCAAACATGAGAGGACATAATAGAACATGAGAGAACACGAGAGAACATTAGAGAACACGATCAAACACGAGAGAACACGAGGGAACATGAGAGAACACAAGAGAACGCGATCAAATATAAGAGAACATGAGAGAACACGAGAGAACGTGAGAGAATGCAAGGGAACATGAGAGAATGCGATCAAACATGAGAGGACATAATAGAACATGAGAGAACACGAGAGAACATGAGAGAACACGATCAAACACAAGAGAACGCGAGGGAACATGAGAGAACACAAGAGAACGCGATCAAATATGAGAGAACATGAGAGAACGCAATCAAATATGAGAGAACATGAGAGAACACAGAACACGAGAGAACATGAGAGAACACGATCAAACACAAGAGAACGCGAGGGAACATGAGAGAACACAAGAGAACGCGATCAAATATGAGAGAACATGAGAGAACACAGAACACGAGAGAACATGAGAGAATGCGAGAAAATGCAAGGGAACACGAGAGAACGAGATCAAACACGAGAGGACATAAGAGAACATGAGAGAACATGAGAGAACATGAGAGAATGCGAGAAAATGCAAGAGAACACGAGAGAACGCGATCAAACATGAGAGGACATAAGAGAACATGAGAGAACATGAGAGAACACGAGAGAACACGATCAAACATGAGAGGACATAAGAGAACATGAGAGAATTGGAGAAAACGGGAGAGAACACAAGAAAACATGAGAGAACGCGATCAAACATGAGAGAACATGAGAGGACATAATAGAACACGAGAGACATAAGAGAACATGAGAACACGAGAGAAGGTGAGAGAACACGAGAGAGCACAAGAGAACGTGATCAAATATGAGAGAACATGAGAGAACACAGAACACGAGAAAATGCAAGAGAACACGAGAGAACGATATCAAACATGAGAGGACATAATAGAACACGAGAGAACACGAGAGAACAAGAGAGAACACGAGAGAACATGAGAGAACGTGATCAAACATGAGAGAACATGAGAGGACATAATAGAACACGAGAGACACAAGAGAACATGAGAGAACATGAGAATACGTGAGAAGGTGAGAGGACATGAGAGAGCACAAGAGAATGTGATCAAACATGAAAGAACGCAAGAGAACATGAGAGAACTTGAGAGAACATGAGAGAACACGAGAGAGCGCGATCAAACATGAGAGAACATGAGAGAACACGTGAGATGCTACAGATTTGTTTCCATGTAGAAAGTGTAACCGCATTAATTTTGGTTCAGGAGGAGTTAGAGCAGCTTTTTTTACCGATGCAGCAGCACTTTCTCAGAGCTCCATGGTTTATGAGGACTGCAGTGCTCGTTGTTAACGCAGAACTTTTGAGATGTACAGAACTACACAAGCACACAGAATATTTAATAACTTGTTTAATCAGACACGCCAGTTTTGAGAAAGAACCGTTTGAGCCTCAGATGAATGAGGAGGTTTTGGGAGTGAAACAGTTGTTAATAAACACAGGAGAGAGAATTTTTGTTTAAAAAAGATGTTCTTCTTCTGAGCACTGTATTTCCCAGTCATCGACAGGAATCGCTAAAGAGCCGCTCGGGACTGAGAGAAGCTTTCCGATTGGTCTCTACTGGCTATTCTCCCTCTTTACAGCGTATCAGAGCGTTTTTCCCGGTTAATGGCGAGGTCAGAAAATAAGCGCTATTCATTTGATTGGGATCGCATACGACGATGATAAACCGGAAGTTCCAGACTACGCAGTGAAATTCCAGATTCCGCTTTGATGAAGTTCAGCTGAATTTAACTTTGACCTGCGTAAGCGCATCACGTGACGCGAGTACTAAGCAGGGATTGGAGAGGTCCGAGCATGTGTTCACTGAAATCTTGTTTTAAAGCTAGATTTAATTTTTTAGGGCTTCAGTGTTTATTAGCGTGAAACCTTCAACTCTTTAGACAGAGTTTGATATGTTTTGAAAACGTGTCACCTTCTGAGCGGGGTCTACTCTCCCGTTTTTTTTTTTGTAAACAGGGTACAAAAAACGGTTTATAAAAATAACCGGCGCATGTGAACATGGCTCTCTAAGCCCAGAGAGCCAGGTTTGAGTCACGGCTCGCTGCAGTAGCATGTTCTTGTGTTCTCTCAAACCCACCTGTCGATCCTTTAAGACCTTTCTCGCCCGGCGGCCCCACTGCACCAGCCTGTCCGGGCTCGCCTGTCAAAATAACAGTTTAGACCTTATCCATGCAACGCTGACTTATAAAACACTGAGCTTATTAATTTTACTCACCTGTGCCACCTCGGGGCCCTCGTTCTCCTTGATCCCCTGTTTCAGCATTACACAATAAAATTAATCAACACAACTAATTAAAAAAATGTTTTCCCACAAAACGTTTTTTTTTCTGACCTTTTATCCCAGGAGGTCCTGCAGGCCCTTTATCACCTAAACATAAACGTGTTAAAAAATTAATCGCAGCTCTCTCAAAAAATTACATCACAATAAGAAACTGAGATTCACCCTTAGGACCAGGATCACCAGAATCTCCACGGAAGCCTTGAGGTCCAGGGGCCCCAACCAGCCCTGGTGTTCCCTGGGCTCCTGCTTCACCTGAAGCAAAAAAACATGTTTTAATCTAAATAACAGCCTCGTTTAGTACATTTTGGTTGTGTTTGAGTGGATTTCGGACCTTTGGGCCCCACGGGGCCTGGGGGTCCAGCTGTGCCGGGAGTGCCAACATCACCCGGTGATCCTAAAACAAAACGAAAATCTGAATTTCTGCATCTTTGATTTAGAAAATGTGAATTTCCCCACAAAACTCTGGTTTCACCTTTCTCCCCTTTCTCTCCAACTCCAGAGGGTCCCGGTTCTCCTCTGGGCCCCGCCAGGCCCTCGCGACCTCTCGGACCAGGTAGACCCTCAGTTCCTGGTTCACCTGTGATGAACACAAACAGATGGAGACATTTTAGATTATTTGAGTTTTATACTTAGACAGTAACAGAGCAGGAAAAGGTGTGTGGTTTTAATTCTCAAAAGTAAAAAAAAAAGAGGTTTAAGGTTCTGAAGATAGAGTTAAGAGAAATAAACAAACATGAATGAATTTTTCCAAATCTACTGGAATTATTTTTGTCTTTCAGTTGCCCCAAACCCCTGAGTTTACACAAACATAATTTAGTTATTTCTCAGTCTTTGTACGATTAAAAAGTAATAAATAAATTAATTCATTAAATATAACTTTTAACTAAAGAAACGGAAGTATACAAAGAAATGAAATAAAATACAATACTATATTATTAAAAGACTATATTTAATCAAGTCACATAAACAAATTATTTAATAATTAGTAAAAATTTTTGAATAATAATAAATGAATAAATAGAAAAATAAACAAGTAAATGAATAACATTCCAATAAGAAACACAAATAAAATAAATACAAATAAAATACAAAACAGTAAAAAAAAAGAGACAACAGCTAAATAAAATTGAATAAAGCATAAAAAATGTAAAATGTCTCTCAATCTCTTTTAAAAAGGTCACGCAACCCCCGAGGTTAGAATTGTTGGTTTCTGAAAGATATTTCATAACATTTATTAGTTTGTATGATTTAAAATCGGCAAAATATTTAAATAAAATACAACATTTACCAAAATAAACTCAATAATTAAATTAAATGAAATGTAATACTATATTGTTCAAATAAAATATTTAATCAAGTCACATAAATACTAAGTATTTATTCCATAAACACATTTATTGCACAACTGTTGAATAATATTAAATAGAGAAATAGAAACAAAAATAAATAAATGAAGGACATTCCAATAAGAGGCACTTCTAATAAAATTACAATATCGTCAACGAAAATTAAATATATACATATTAAAAAAATATCTTTTAAAGGTTCGAAAAGTTAGTATTGTTGAATTCTGTGACATTTATTTCTGTTGAAAATCATTTATGGATATTTCAGTGTTTGTACGATTAAAATGTAAAATTAAATTAAAAAAATTACAAAATTAAACGTACAACAAAATAACTGCAAAAATGTAACGAAATAAAATAAAACACTATATTATTAAAATACATATATCAAGTCACAAAATACTGACTTGTAAAAATATCCCTCAATCTCTTTTTTACTGAAACCCTTTTAAAATTAAAATCTTGAGCTGAAGCGGCGGGGTTTCGTGGCCCTCGGATGTTAAAAAGAATATTAAAAGTGAAATTTCTCTGCAGGATACCTGCACTTCCTTTGGGCCCTCGGGGGCCCTCATGTCCAGGGTGACCAATAAGACCAGGAGAACCTGAAAATGCAACATTTCGTCACGTTAATTCTGCTCTTTTGGAACAGAAGACATTCATCTGAATGCTAAAACCAGAAGCGTGTGTTCTGTTCAGAGATCTTACTTAACAATAATAAAACAGAATACAAAATTGTGTTTTTAAAATGACTTCGATTAAGTTTAATAGGTGGTAATTAGTGGCCCGTTGTTTTTAGGGCCGTTGGAGTTTTTGACCACAAAACTGCGAGGCTCCGAAAGAGAGCACTTCACTTCTTTAGTGTTTTCTTACCTGGAATTCCAGGAAACCCTTGATCACCTGTAAGAGAATCCAGCAATCATTTATTTTCCTTTAAAAAGCATTTCACGTTTGCATTCACAGGAATAAACAATAAAGCACACAACATTTACAGCTCAAAGCTCGAATAAAGAATCATTTATTAAAGAATAAGCACACAACATTTACAGCTCAAAGCTCGAATAAAGAATCATTTATTAAAGAATAAGCACACAACATTTACAGCTCAAAGCTCGAATAAAGCATCATTTATTAAAGAATAAGCACACAACATTTACAGCTCAAAGCTCGAATAAAGCATCATTTATTAAAGAATAAGCACACAACATTTACAGCTCAAAGCTCGAATAAAGAATCATTTATTAAAGAATAAGCACACAACATTTACAGCTCAAAGCTCGAATAAAGAATCATTTATTAAAGAATAAAGCACACAACATTTACGACTAAAGCTCAAATAAAGAATCAATTATTAAATAATAAGCACACAACATTTACGGCTCAAAGCTCAAATAAAGAATCATTTATTTTATGGTGTAAAATGTTGATTTTTAATTGCTTTTAAAATGGTAATACACCACAAAGGTTTAAAAAGAAAAGTACACACAGCTCACATCGTTTACAGCTCAAAGCTCGAATGAAGAAGAGCTTTTCCTTTACCTCGTTCTGTTTTCTGTTTAATTGAGTTTGTCTTTGGTTCTCTGCTCTCATAGGGCCCTCTCACGCTTTAGTACGGATTTGTTTTACTTTATTTTTCTCTAAAGGAATAAAAGTACCCCTGATTGATGAAACACACGGAAGTGTATTGCTGAAATACGGAGATTGAAAAGCTTAAAGCTACAGTTTCACACCGGCAGCGTCCGAGATTCGTGTTCATCAACACAAGCTACGTCTCACAAGCATGAGGCATCTTCTGTAGATATTTAATAAACACGAGCGATACTGGCTCATTGCTGTTCTATTCCCTGGATTAACCGCTAACAGGTTAGAAACGCTAATTATACAAATATAAACAGATAGTTAATATCATTAGAATAACTTCTGTTGTATTGTAGATGTCACTATGTATTATGTTTTAGCATAACTAGTGATGCTTTAGTTTTATTGTGTATAAAAAAGCTAACTCACTTTGTTTTGTTTGCATTTCACTGTGCTTCTGTCTCTCTCTCTTCCTCGCCATTTCTCCCTTTCCCTCGCTCCCTCCCTCCCTCTCTCAATTACTCTCTCCTATCTCTGTCTTTTCCTATCTCTCTCTCTCTTTCCCTCTGTCCCTCTCGCTCTCTTCTACTCTCTCCTATTTCTCTCTTTCCATATCTCTCTCTGTCTCTCACCCTCTCTCTCTCTTTCTTTCTCCCATTCCCTCTCTCCTCTCTGACTCTCTCTACCTCTCTCCCTCCCTCGCTTGCCCTTTCTACCCCCCTCTCTTTCTCTCTCTTTACTCTCTCCTCTCCAATTTCTCTCCTATCCTTCTCTCTTCTTTTCTCCCTCTCTCTTCACACACTTCACATCACTCCCATACTCTTTCTTTCTCCCCGCTGTCTTTTTCTCTCTTTTACTATCTCCTCTCTTTTTCTCCCTCTTTCTCTCCTATCCTTCTTTCTTTCCTCTCCCCCTCCTCTCTCTTATATTTCTTTTATTCTCTCCTCTCTTTCTCCCTTTCTATCACCTATCTTTCCCTCTCTCTGTCTCTCACCCTCTCTCTCTCTTTCTTTCTCCCATTCCCTCTCTCCTCTCTGACTCTCTCTACCTCTCTCCCTCCCTCGCTTGCCCTTTCTACCCCCCTCTCTTTCTCTCTCTTTTACTCTCTCCTCTCCCAATTTCTCTCCTATCCTTCTCTCTTTCTTTTCTCCCTCTCTCTTCACACACTTCACATCACTCCCATACTCTTTCTTTCTCCCCGCTGTCTTTTTCTCTCTTTTACTATCTCCTCTCTTTTTCTCCCTCTTTCTCTCCTATCCTTCTTTCTTTCCTCTCCCCCTCCTCTCTCTTATATTTCTTTTATTCTCTCCTCTCTTTCTCCCTTTCTATCACCTATCTTTCCCTCTCTCTGTCTCTCTCTCTCTCTTCCTATCTCCGTCTCTCTTTCTCAAAACATCTCTATTGTTTATTCAGCTTAAAACATGTCTTGGCAGTAACAACCCACATTTATCAACATTCTGCAATTTGGGTAGATTCTGGTTAGGTGTTTTTACCGTCGACACAAAAAAAATATTATCAATCCAACTTGTTAAATGAAAATGTGAGTTAGTCAAATTTTTAAAATACAACTTTTTTTTTTAATTGCTGACAGCTAAAAATCATATAAAAATGCCTACCTTTAGCTCCAGGAGCTCCTTGGTCTCCTGTAAGTCAATGAACATTAAACATTCCCATTAGTGTAGAAATTAAATTTTCTTATTCTGTTCTATGCACTTATTGTCCGGCATTTACACTTTTCTAACATTTACTAACCTTTCAGTCCAGGTTCTCCTCTCTCACCCCGAAGAGAAGTTCCCAGTGAAGCTATCGAGAAAACAAGACAATGTTTTACATCTCGATTTTTGATTGCATGGACGATTCACTTTACATCGATGTTAACATGCAATAGAGCTAACCTCTAATGGTGTCGGACTGCAGCTCGGATCTGAGGATCTGCTGGATGGTCCTCTGAAGGACCACTGGATCTTGAGGAGCGGAGGCTGAACCCAGGTTTATGTTATTGTCGGAACGAACACCCTCAACGAACGAAGCTTCCAGTGGGTCCACGATGTTCACTGACGAAGTCCCTGCTGATAAACGGCTGGTTCGAGATGCTGCTGCACTTCCCCCGCCGTCGATAGCATCCATGCGAGCCTTCAGCTTCCTGACCTCCTCACCTGGATGTAAAAGAGTATCTAAGATCTACAGGACAGCCAGTTTTACTGACTGATTAAAGAGAGTACTCACCTTGGGTCATCTTTTATAGTTAAGCTGCCAACAGAGTAAAACGGAACCTACCCAGAGCAATGAGGCCTGCGAGAAGTCCCAGCAGAAGAAGGAGACCTAGTAACAAGCCCAGCAGCCACTTCCACCATGAGCAGCAGCTACAGAAGCCCAGACCAGCACCTCCTGACTCGTCTTTTCCAATCTCTGTTAGACAAATCGTTCTGGTGTAAGTTAAACATCTTTGCTGGGCTACCCATGTGATCTGGTGTGCTTCAGTATGATCTGTAATGATCTAGATAATGCTACACTTCTATCAAATCTGCTTCTCAAGGGACTGATTTCCTTTAATAATCTGGCCTGCACTGGATGTCCTGTAATTATCTGGTATTCACTGGACAATCTGTAATATGATGGCCAGGTTTGAATCTCTGTGTTAATCTGGTCAGCACTGAATGTCCTATAATAATCTAGTCTGTACTGGGCTCTGTAAAAATCTGATCTGCACTGGATGTCCTGTAATAATCTGGTATGCAATACACTCTGTATTAATCTGATCTGCACTGGAAGTCCTGCAATAATATAGTCTGCACTGGATATCCTGTAATAATCTGACACTCAATGGACTCTCTGTAATAGATGGTCAGCACTGGACTCTCTCTATTAATCTGGTCTGCACTGAATGTCCTATAATAATCTGGTCTGTATTGGACTGTTTGTAATAATCTGGCATGCACTGGATGTCCTGTACTCATCTTGTCTTGATTATGCTGGGCTCTATAGTCTGGATTAAACTGAGCTCTCTATATAGTCTGGATTACGCTGGGCTCTATAGTCTGGATTACACTGGGCTCTATAATTTGGATTAAACAGGGCTCTCTGTATAGTCTGAATTAAACTGAGCTCTCTATATAGTCTGGATAACACTGGGCTCTCTATATAGTCTGGATAACACTGGGCTCTATAATCTGGATTAAACAGGGCTCTCTGTATAGTCTGGATTACACTGGGCTCTATAGTATGAATTAAACTGAGCTCTCTATATAGTCTGAATTAAACTGAGCTCTCTATATAGTCTGGATTACACTGGGCTCTAAACTCTGGATTAAATTGGGCTCCTGCATAGTCTGGATTACACTGGGCTCTATAGTCTGGATTAAACTGAGCTCTATGTATAGTCTGGATTACACTGCGCTCTATCGTCTGGATTAAACCGGGCTCTCTGTATAGTCTTGATTACACAGAGCTCTCAGTATAGTTTACTTTTCACTGGTATTTGTGCAATAATCTGGTTTGCACAGTACTTGTACAAATCTGTCTAAAGACATGTTCAGTGAAGGCTGAGAGAGATGATGTGTATTCCCTGTAACGGTGCTCAGATTTACCTGCATAGGTGGCCTTGTCTTTCGTTGAAGCTTTATAAACTGAAAACACATCAAGTACAGTTTCATCAGGGAATTAATTTTGTCAATACACTGCATGACACAGACAATTTTAGAGTACAGAAAATGTCCCAGTACCAGCAGCATCGCCAGAGCTCGAGATCTTTTTTTTCTCCATCTTGAGGGTGTCATCGGAAAACGTATCTATCAATAAAACACAGAAAGCGTTGGTAACAATCAAAATAAAAAAAAAAATGTTTTTGCTTTCCAAACAGTTGATCAAAACTGAGCATGGAGCATATTTTTCAGTCTGTATTGACACTTTAAGAAATGTACATAATGAAATAGATTTTAATTCCTAAAAATGAGATTTGAAAAGGCATTTTGCATGGTTTCACAATGTTTTAATGTAGCAGATTAACTGAAGTATCTTCACAATCTCTGTGCTGTGCTGTAGCACCTGCTCCAGTGGTGGCTGTGGAGGAGATGAACTGCTTTCCAGTGTTTTTAGACATGATCATTCTCTCCGTCTCCTTCTTCGCCGCCACATTGTCTTTCCCAATCGCAATGAACTTGCCTTCTCTCATAAACACGTCATCTGCAGTGACGGCGCTGCTCTGTACAGCTGCGAATGAGACGAGAACGTTTTAGATTTGATTGTTTTCACCTCGTAATGTTAAGTAAAGACAGACTAATACCAGTAGTAGCAGTTCCCAGTCCAGTACTGCCGATATTCTTTGAGCTGTACGCTGCAAGAAGCACAAAACACAAAAAAATATGTCCAATTTTATGTATTCTTTGAAAAATGTAGCATTTTTTTTTTTTAGACACCTTAAAAAATGCTCAATTAGTAAAATAAGCTTTAATGTGAGTAGATAATATAGCTGGGTTTTGGATCTACAAAACCTAGAGATGAAATTACTTGAAAATGTTCTGGAAAAGAGATTAAATTGTTTTTGAGATTACCATGGGACGCACTCATTCCGTTCACCATGAGGCCACCGCCCGCAGTGGAGAGGTTGTTCTGCATCCCATACACTGCAGGAGCACAGATCGACTCGTTAGCTTCAGACGCCTTTTCAATTCAGTATTAAAAACAAATTGAGGTTTTATTATGAAAGCCCGTTTCCACCACTGAGGAGGAGAAAATAAAATAAAATCTTCGTGACTTTTTATCTCACCATTCAGACTTTTTTCTTCTCAGAATTCCTACTTTATATCTCAGAATTATGAGTTTATTTCTCAGAATTCCCAATTTTTATCTCAGAATTCCTACTTTAAATCTCAGAAGTATGACTTTACATCTCAGAAGTATGACTTTATATCTCAGAATTATAACTTTATTTCTCAGAATTTTAAATAATGTTTATCTCAGATTTCCAAATAATTTTTATTTCAGAATTCTGACTTTATATCTGATAATTCCACATTTTTTTCTCAGAATTCCTACTTTATATCTCAGAAGTATGACTTTATATCTCAGAATTCCTAATTTTTATCTCAGAAATCCTACTTTATATCTCAGAATTATAACTTTATTTCTCAGAATTTTAAATAATGTTTATCTGAGATTTCCAAATAATTTTTATTTCAGAATTCTGACTTTATATCTCATAATTCCACATTTTTTCTCCGCATTCCTACTTTATATCTCAGAATTATAACTTTATTTCTCAGAATTCCAAATAATTTTTATCTCAGATTTCCAAATAATTTTTATTTCAGAATTCCGACTTTATATCTCAGAAATTTGAATGTTCATCTCAGAATTGCTCTGAATTCTTATCATGGAATTCTGAGATAAAAAGTCACAATGATGATTTTATCTTTAACGGCGGAAACGGGCTTCCATATTTTATTATGTGTTTTAGTGATCAAGTCCATGTTTTTACCGGTGCTGCCCAGAGCTGATGAACCGAGAGCCAGGTTATTCTGCATTCCTCCTGTGAACACAGACAATAAATATGAACGTTGCTTCATACAGTTACTGCTTGTTTCAATTCGTGTTTTGATTGCAAATTATATGTTGGCTTGGCAAAGAGAGTTTTATATTGACTTTGAGGTAGATTTTTGTATTTAATTAAATACATAAAAAATGACCAGAAATTGATCTAAAATAAAGATTGTACATTTAGTGTGTGTGTTTTTTTTTTTGCTCTGTAGTATTTGTTTAGTGATTATAATCTCTTGTCAATTCTTGACATAAAAATAAGACTTTTTTTAACATGCTCGTTATTTTGACCAATTGCAAAATAAACCTTCAATTCCAATAAATCTATTAAATTAACCCATCAAGTTACATCAATAGAAAACCTACCAGATATCAATCTTTAATGGTTGCTAGGGTTCTAAATTTGGTTGCAATGTGTTTAGTTTAATAATATCTTATCTTTAATTAGAGGTTCCTCTGCAGGATTTATTTCCTTTGCAATCCTCAATTATTCTCTGTTGGATTTAAGACATTATGTGCACTTTGAAATTCTGCCTCTTTTCCTTTAGGAATGCATAAACATCTCCAGGGCTTCACCTGTGGGGGACGAGGGCTGTTGCAGACTGGTGTAACTGAGGTTATTGGGGCTGGTGTAATATCCACTGTATCCAGTCTCCATCATTGTTGCATCTCCTGAAAGTTAAACCATATTTAAAGTGGAATTGCATGCTGAATGAGTAGCTCTCTGTTTGTGAAGTGCTACCTGAGTGACTGTCATGGCGTACGTCGATGCTGGCTTTTTTGGGGATTGGTAGGGTGTTGGTGGGAGAGCGAGGAGGGCTGATGCTGCCACAGCGGCCTCCCTTCAGCAGCCTCTTCACATCTTCCAGCTCTGTCCCTGCAGATAAGAAACCATGATTTAGAGCTTTATAGCGTATATCTATATATTGCGAGGCAATATAAAGATATGAAATGAATAAAAAGTGATTTAAAAAAGTAAAACTAATTTTTAAATGTGTAAATGTAATGTAATTTTTTTAATGAATAAATTAGCAGTAAACGAGCAACACGGACATCTAGCGGAGGGTGAGGCGCTCTGCAGTCTGGCTCTGATCTCGCTCTCTGCAAATAAATAAAATCAATAAATTAATAACGTTTTAAATACCATTGACAACATTTTAAGTGGCTTCCAATGTAATCTGTTTTATTATTTTAATGAAATTTTCTAAGGAAGCTTTTATCAGCAATACCTCGCGTCTGAGAGCGTCCTCTGCTGGCAACATTGGCCGAAACTGGGAAAGAAAGAAAAATGTTACGTAAAATAATACTTACAACCAACCCTCTATAAAAAATAAAAGAAATAAATAACCGTTGAAGGAGTGTGACGTAACAATATGGGCGCGTAAATCGGTAATTTTTAACACATTCTTTTAGAAACAAAAACTACTACTATTCATAGATTTCTGGACAATGTGTTTACTTTCCGCCAAAAATAAGAGTTTACGTTGTTAACTGAAGACATCAACGTCGTTACGTAATTCCCGCCCAAGCGTCGGACTTGTCACTTAATTCAAAACACACGACCGCCTCAGTGTTTTAACAGGTAATAAAACGTTCTTGTTCGATAAAACTATGCTTAACAATTACACATTAATGACAAACCTCTCTTTCCCTTCCAAACAAATTTGTCCAAAATAAAAATAAATAAATAAATAGACAGTAAATGTTCCTACCATATTCTTTCTTCGTGTATTCAGGAGAGGAATTGCCACTGGAGCTTCCTACATTAGCACAAACCACATAAGACAGATAAAATAAACCTGTAAAAGTTTATATAAACATGCTAGAGTTTTCTTTTTATATGTTCAATGCGTTTAACAATTAACATTTAATGTTTGACACAAACTAAATTAACATTTTTTTACAGTGAAAAAATAGTCAATATATACTTATATTCACTATTTTATATCCATATTAAAGCTATGGTAAATGTTTGTATCTGTGAAAGGTCAGAGGTCATTATCTCACCCTCGTATCCACCGATTAGGCTCTGACTGGTTTTCCTCTCGTTGTGACCTGTGCTGTAACTCATAGCTTTCCTTGTTCCACCAGGAGACGAAGAGCTGAATTTAGTGACGGTCATGGAGCCAGAAGATCCTCCGGACCCTCCGGACATGATCATTGAAGATCCACCACCACCACCTCCACTTCGTGAGATGTTCATACCGCCTCCAGAAACACCACCAGAGCCGCTTGAGAAACCAGAGGCAATCTCAGAGGAGGAGAACGAGCCGTATCCAGAGGAAAGATCTCCACCTGCTCCCGAAGATCCGCTGTGTGCTGTGATGGAGGAGGAGGCACTGCTTGAGCTTTTGACTGCAGAAGATGAGCTTTTAACCATGGAGGTTGGTCCAGCTAGACCGATTTCACCAGTTAATGCATCAAATCCACTAATGGCAGACCCTGAGCTACCGATGGCTGAGGAGGAAGAGGAGGCTGGAGAGAAGAAAGAAAGAGTATTTTAATGCCAATTTAAATGTAAGAAAGGAAAACAGTGTATTATTTGGTTGGAGCAGAACTATTATTGTGTGTTGCAAAGAGTGTTTATAATCAAACTGCTTTCTAGTTGCAAAAAAATATATAAATGTGTAATATTTGCAGGAAGTCTCTGGACTCACATGACACGGCATAACCCCTGGAGGAGGTTCCTTCAGCGCTGCTGTGTGTGACGATCTTCTTCTCCACGAGAACTCCTCCTGATGAAGATCCTGAGCTGGACACTGAGGAGGTCAGTACCTGCTGGCTGCTCGCCGAGCTGCTGTGTCCCTCTTTTGAGGAGAAACACACAATATCAGAAGCTGATAGAACATATCAGTTGAACGCGTCCACCGGATGAGAAGTAGAACCTACTCGGTGGAAGAGTTGTCAGTCTTGTGGTTGTTACAGTTTCAGTATGCTTCTGGATTTCTGTAGATCAAATTGAGACATATATGAGTTGTAAGTAATATAGGGTTCATTTCACAAAATGTGTTCCTGTCGTCCCTGTTACTTTATCAAGACCCACTGCCTTCCCTGTATGCTAATCCGCTTTTTCCTGTGCTCCGTCCTCCTACAGTGAATAACAATGATCTTTTTCTTTCAAAACTGAATTGTTGGAGGCTATCGAGGAGGGGAGAGAGTCACAACGGAATGTGTTTGTGTACATTTTGGCCTTTCTTCTCCACGTCTATCATAATTAGCGGTTCTAACGTACAAGACAGTTATATGGAAGAAGTTTTATGGGATTGTTATTGACATTTAGCACAACAAATTTGACAGCAAAATGAACTCCATTTACCCATCCGCCTGCAGGGCAAATGATGTGTAAGGACCAGTTAAAGTGGAAAAAAGAGCCGTCACCCAACGCAATGTGTTCTTAGCACTTATATTTTATAGAAATGTAACCATCTGTTCCGTTTTTCTACTTTAATAAACTCCAACTTCATCTGAATCTACTCAGTTTCAGTCGCCAAGGTTTCTACCGCAGAGTCTAAACAGAGCGCAGACTTTCAGTGTATGGAGGGCCAATATGGTCAAAAACTATATGATTAAGTAGTAACTTTTTCAAATGGATCCACAGCTAGCAAATTACATAGCTATCTATGCTAGTTTTTAGTAGTTTTTAACCAGTATTGAAATCCTCATCAAAAACAGCCTCGAGTCATATTCAGATTAGTTCATGCATGTTTGTGTAATCCTGTTTTTTTTCTGGCAGTTCATAACACCTTAATGTGTGTAGCCACGTCCACTAACCAATCAGATGAAGCGCTAGTGCAGCTCATCTCAATGAAGAATGTACACACTGACTGAGACGGAAGTGAACAGAAGCAGAACAGCATTGAAAAATAATGAAAAGAAAAGTGTTTTTTGGTTTACCAAAAGCATTAACATTAACAAAACTCAGCAGGGGACGTGGCGGAGAACTGACAGTGGGAGGAACAGATTTTTTTTTTCGTTTTGCAGGGTACAACCATTTCAGATTCAAAGACATTGTTTACAATACATGTTGCCTTTTAAAGTTTATTAAGGTTGCAGTGCTAGCCTAGAGGGGTCAAATATTAATTTTCCATTATTTAAAACATGATATATCACCTTTAAATGACAGATTTGATTCAGATTGAATTCTTTCAGTTCAGTGTAAGTACATCAATGCAGGCTTCTTTGTGCAAATGCTTAATCATCTAAAAAAAAGCCTACACAAAATGTCGGCATGCTTAAAAACCACAGCAACATAATCCTGTTTGTACCCTCTATCCACAGAAATCATTTTTAAGTAAAAAAAAAAGTATAGTTGGAAGGTTCTTCCTGATTGAAACTTAAAATAGAACATAACATAGAATAGAACATAGAAACACAATATAAACCAACTAAAACACAGTGCAAGTATGTAGTCTGAGGTTATAGTTATATATATATATATATATATATATATATATATATATATATATATATATATATATATATATATATATATATATATATATATATATATATATATATATATATATATAAACGTGATTTCTTTTACTCACCCTTTCCAGATCCTCCAGATCCGCCCTCGACTCTGACAATCTTGGTAGTTGTTAGCTTGTCCATTCCATGTTAACTCCTGAAACCAAAGCATCAACACAGCAATAAAACATGCAAGATTTTCTTTCTTTTGATTTTCTTCTACACCGTAAACTCAATTAGTTCAGTGTACTTAAACATGTAGGATTGTCTTATTTTTTCAAGGCAAGGCAAGTTTATTTGTATAGCACATTTCGTACACAGGGAAATTCAAAGTGCTTTACATTGGAAATAAAGAGTAAAAAGAAAGTACATTTAATAAAATCAAGCATAAAAAAAGTCAGATTTAAAACTGAAAATTAAAAACATTGATTAAAACAAAGATTAAGATGTAAAGCAAACTTAAGGAGAAAATCGAAGTTGAATAGTTATCTACAGGTAAATTTACTTGATTATATCTAAATTTACTGATAAATATTAAGGTATATATATATATATATATATATATATATATATATATATATATATATATATATATGCATGCTCAATCACATGAACTATATTTTTTGAGTAAATTTACTTAAGTTTTATTGGTACTCTCAAATATTTATCTTAACATTGTGACAATACTTAACTATTTTAAGTAAACTCAACATTTTAGTAAAATCAAGTAAATATAATTGCATTTCTTTAGTAAAGTATACTATTTGATTTCACGATGTATTTGTTTGCTTGGTTATTGTGCAAGTTGGTGCTTACTAAATTAGTTAGCACACAATATTATAAATTTTTCAAACAAAAAAAGAAAACCCAAAATGACACAATTACAGTAGATATCCCGAACCTGGTAACCGATATCACTACGTATGCTATACCGCTTTATCGCAGACTCACATCACAAATATGCGTCTGCTAGCTGTGTTTTGTGTGAACAAATGTGGTGTAGATTAATAAAATAATAAATGTGAGCTCCAGAATGGCATTAAAATATCACAATTTGGTCCTGGATTGAAAGGAAATCTGATTTGGATCATTTTGGCCTGTAATCTGTCTATCTCTAGATCCCTTTTTGTCATGTTAACGTGTTTTAAAACATGCAAACCATCAAAACCTTAATGACACAGCACATCACAGAGCACTTCTAATAAATGCAAAAAGACTAAAGTAGTTTGTATATCGAGAGAGAAAAGCAAAACAGACAAATGACTGGCAACACAGAAACCCACGTCTCCAAATGCCTTAGTTTTACTGTAAAATAAAGCGCAATCATTCATTCATTAACAAGAATGTCAAAGAATTCATGCCAATTTCAAGTATCCAGTATGTGTATATATATATATATATATATATATATATATATATATATATATATATATATATATATATATATATATATATATATATATATATAAAAACTTTTGCATCTGTTTTTTGTCTATTAAAACATATATATACTATATATATATATATATATATATATATATATATATATATATATATAGTATCTTAAAGCAACAAACAAACAATTTTGAACTTAGGTTAGCAGATCACTATGCATCATGCAGAGCATTTCAGCAGAGAGCCACTTTGATCAAAGAAAAAATAAATTTTTTTATAGTCAGTTTTCATCTCCAGTAGATACTCTAAACAAACCAGCTCTTACCGCTCATCACAGTTCACAGTCAGGCCTTTATCAATCATCTGGCGCTTTAGTTCAAGTTCAATCCCATCTCCTCTCATAAAAGAGCTGTTAATGCAGCTGCAGTCTTCTTAAAACATCTGGAGCTGACAAGTTTAAACCTGAAGTTCTCCTGAAGGCAGCAGCTCCACTGCCTCACCCGACTCAACAAGCTCTCTGTATTCCATATGTTTCATTTTATTGGCAACACAAAGTAGCACCTGGATAGGTCAGGCTTATCTGTGTTGTGTAGAGAGATGCGATGTATTTTTTGGTTGTACTATTCTAGTTTGAGGAATAATCACGTTTTATTATGCTTTCGTTAATTTAAAATTCATCTTTTTGTCGGCTTTCTTCCCTTTCGGGGTCGCCACAGCAGATTGAACCACCAACAGAATGAACTTCTGGCATGTGTTTTATACGGCGGTTGCCCTTCCAGCCGCAACCCATTGCTGTGAAACATCCACACACACTCATTCACTCTCAAACACTACGAACAATCGTTTTTACCAACTTAGTTAGTTATACTACATATCTTGGGCTTGTTGGGGAAACTGGAGCACCCGGAGAAAACCCACGCGATCCTGAGGAGAAAATGCAAACCCCATACAGAAACACCAGCTGACCCAGCCGAGGCTTGAACCAGCGACCTTCTTGCTGTGAGACGACCGTGCTACCCACTGAGCCAAAACTCTTTAAAACTCCTCTAAAGTTATCACTACTCAGTAACCAAAAAAATGCAGCATGAAATAATGATAAAAATTATCAATAATCCATTTCTGTCTTTGGTTTAAGAATAATTGGTCAGTAGTAATTAAAGTGAAAAATAAAATGTCAACGCTATGGATTAATAGAGCATTTTCAGTTTATCAACAAATTCAGGTTGTTAAAGTGCAAATAAGATGCTAGTCACTGCTTTTTTATATCTTCAAAAACTAGTCAAGTATAACAAATGGGGAATAGGAAAATAGCTAAAAGATAGTTTAAAAACTAAGTACTTTTTGACATTTATCTGCATTTTCAATCTCTGGCAACCACCCTAACCACACTAAGGACACGTTTTTCCCACCACCAAAGTTTGCTAGTCTAATTTTTTTCATCGTTTTTAATCATTTGAATCATGTGAACGACGCTGAACGTCAAAAACTGCTTGAATCAGCACAGATTTATGTTTTTTTTTTAAAGAAAAACGGAACGTAAGGCATTTACTGGCAACGTTGTGTAGAAGATCTGGTCGGAGAATCCAACCGTCTCTGATTCTGCTTTACTCCACAGAGTAAAATGAACTATTACTCTCCTCAGAAAGCAAACATTCTAGAAAATGTGGGGTGATTCACTGTTGCCATTCATGCGAGGAACATCACTGGTAAAGCAGTGCAAATCAGACACGCCCCTGAAATTCTACGTTCAACTCTGCCCTAGAGAAAAGTAAAAAAAATCATTATTTTAACGAATTGAGATAATTGTGATTGTATGCTTATAAAACGTCTTTACACCTCTGACAAATAATCAATAATGTAGACAAATAATGTAGAGATGAACAATCTATAATAATAATAATAGGTTATTATAATACAATTAGATTATTAATATTTTATTTGTACAATTTCTGGTCTAGAAAAGTCAATCTCCATACAAAAATGGTGAGACAAGGACACACTTATGTGTATAAAATTACATTTAAAACACTTTAAACAGCAGCATTCCTTTCACTCCGTTAAATGAGCATCAATCCAAGCTCTCATCCGTCATCTCTCTGGACCATTGACACCTCTGCTGATGTCATCTACTCAGAAAAGTGTTTGTCACCACCACCTCTGTGTAATTGCCCTCATTACAGCCGTAAAACGCTCTGTCCGCCTGTCACTCGATCGCTTTCTGCAGCTCCACATCCTCAATCCTTTCTGAACACAGAGATTACAGCTGTGTTTATGGGCTTGATGTGATTATGCAACGCCTTTGTGGGTTTCTACCATCTTTATGACATTTTTAGGGTCAAGGATGCAAATAATATTCTAGAGCCACACATTGTTTAACTTTATATATATATAAATATATATATACATATATATATATATATATATATATATATATATATATATATATATATATATATATATATATATATATATATATATATATATACATATATATATACTATATATATACACTATATAGACTCTAGTGACTCTGAAAGGATTCATTTAAGCGTTAAAAAATTTAATCATGCAAACAAACATAAAAATATAACTGTAAGCATTTTATATACTACAGTAGAATAGCATTTTATAACTGGCAACAAAATATTTTGCTTTGGAGATTCGTCTTCATGTCGGCTTTCTTCCCTTTCGGGGTCGCCACAGCGGAATGAACCGCCAACTCTCTGGCATATGTTTTACACAGCGGATGCCCTTCCACCCGCAACCCATCGCTAGGAAACATTCACACACACACTCATTCACACTTTAACACTATGGACAATTGTTCTTATTCAATTAACTTATACCGCATGTCTTTGGACTTGTGGGGAAACCGGAGCACCCAGAGAAAACCCACGCGATCACGGGGAGAACATGCAAACTCCACACAGAAATGCCAAAGTGCCCCAGCCGAGCCTAGAACCAGCGACTTTCTTTTGGAGATGTTAAAGAAAAACTTTTGTTGTGCAAGCTAAGTTTAGAATACTTAGTTTTTTAAAATCCTATACATTTTTAAGTTTCTCTTAGAATGTAACTAATTTGTGCAGCAATTCACCTTAATTTTGGGTTCACATTGTGCAAATACGTACAATTTAATAATTAATTCCAGTTAAATTCTGACATTTTTCCGCTGATTGGTTCAGGCATGTTTGTGTAGTCATTCTTTCTTGTTCTGGGAGCTCAAAACGGCAAGATGACCAAAGCCACACCCATTAGCCGAAGCCCCGCCCACTAACCAATCCGATGAAGCGCTGGTGCAGCTCATCTCAATGAAGAACAAATGCACTGACTGACCCGGAAGTGAACCGTAGCAGAACTGCATCAATAAACAATGAAAAGAAAGAGTGTTTTTATATATCTTGGACCAAAAGTATTTTTTAAACCAAAAGATTTGTCAGAAATGTGTAAATGTTATGTGTCAACACAAAAAAGTCAACAGGGAAGCATTGCAGTGGGAGGAACAAAGGATACGCTGCTCATTTTATGGAGAAAAACTATTTGAGGTGATTCAACGACATTGTTTATAACAAAAAGTGTCTTCTGAAGGTTATTAAGGGTGCATTGATCGTCTAGATAAATATTTATTATCAATGATTTAAAAAAGGCATAACCCATTTAAACATGCTTCTTAAAACAACTGCAAGTTACAAAACAGCCACAAAATGTGAAGTCCCCTTCATAATAACACTGTGCAGACTCAGGTAAAATAATATAATCCACTGGTGTAAAGCCAAGATGACCCTCGAGTTCACAAACATGGATCAATGCTGTGATAAAAGTCACTAGCTAGAGTTAGCTGGGTTGGTTAATATACACTGGACCCGTTCTTGCTCTTCTTTTTTCTTTTGGGAATCCGTTCGAGTCCCTTTCTGCTTTCATCTCAGCAGATATCATCGCTCCCCACTGACTGGTCTGTTCGGAGCTCTTTCACCCGGTTTTGTTTTGCAGCTTCCGATTTGTTGAATTGGTGGCCTTTTTGTCACTGTTGATTAAGTGTATTTTGATGCATAAGAGTATTTTATGAAGAGTATGTCATCTTGAATCCACTGTGTATAAGACGAGGGAACATTATATATTCTTAATAAAATTGTACAAAATTAAACATAGACTTCATGGCACCATGATTACATTCAGGAGAGTCTGGCAGCCATTCACTGAGCATCCTGGAGCTCTATGTTTGAAAGAGAAACCTGATTAATCAGGCGTTTATTTTAGTTTTTCGACCCGTTAAAGTAGACCACCTTACTGATTCTGATTTTATAGCAAACCGTAACCCCGACTGATAGTTTAGTTGTGATTTTTCATTCAATATTATGTATCTTATACCTCTTCCTATAAGATCCCTTCATTCAATACGAACTTGACCTGTGTTTAGTAGACTTGTTCCTCTTTGAAATTTGTGGCATGTCGTCAACATATTGAGCTGGTGCAAATATTTGGATGGGAAGATCATCGTTAAAATGGTTTTATTTTGTTTGCTGTCAGATTGTAACGTTTTAGTAAAAGTCTAATAAAAAGATCACAAAAAATAATGAGTTATATATATATATATAATGGGTTCGCAGTTTAAGAGAACAGAGCTTCAATCTTCTAAATTACATAAAGTAGAGTAAATATAGTGACATAAACTCACATCAAACAGCTAAATTGAATATAAATACATAAAATAAAATACATAAAAAACAAATGCCAAAAAGCAATTTAGTGGGGAAAATATCAAGAAGTTGTGTCAACCACCCTCAAAATGATCTCAAAAATATTTTTTTTCACCATGAAATATAGATTGATCTTTTCATGTAAAGATTTTGTGGAGCAAGATTTTTCCCCATCAAAAAAAACTAAACTAAACAACAACACTAAATACAAGATGAATTAAGTTGCTACTAGTTCATTTTTCAGCCCGTTCACATACAAAGGGAAGCTTTTAGTTTTTAGTTGAAGATCCATTAAATTTGATGGAAATTGTATATGGACACTACAAAAAGAGATGTGTTAAAAATGATGATCACTGATCACACTCGCCGCATCCATTTTCTTGTCGGCTTTCTTTCCTTTCGGGGTCTCCACAGCGGAATGAACCCCCAACTTTTCTGGCATGTGTTTTATGCGGCGGATGCGCTTCCAGCCGCAACCCATCGCTAGGAAACATCCACACACACTCATTCACTCTCAAACAATCGTTTTTACCCAATTATCTTATTCCGCATGTCTTTGTTCTTGTGGGGGAAACCGGAGCACCCGGTGAAAACCCATATGATCACGGGGAGAACATGCAAACTCCACACAGAAATGCCAACTGACCCAGCCGAGACACGAACCAACAACCTTCTTGCTGTGAGACGACCGTGCTACCCACTGCACCACCATGACACCCTGAATTTAACAAACTTTCACTCCAAAAATCACACGACAGAGAGACGATGTAGCACCATGCATGGAAATGTGTTAAATTCAACTTAAAATGCATTGTAGAATTTGAGGGAACATTTGTTAAATTAAACATTTAATATTGTGCAGGAATAAAACATATTAAGATGTGATCAGGGACAACATGTGTCATTTTCGAACACATCTCTTTTTGCAGGGCAGATAATCTTTTTTTAACTGAAACTTTTAAGCTGACAAAGTGCCAAATATTTCATCCTTTCAATGCCAGCGTTCCCCCAAAACAAGTACTCACAGATCTCTGAAAAACATGCAAATCACAAGAACTGTTTCTGTTCTGTCTCTTCATTACTGTAGACGCATCTACATCAAACAGTCTTTTACTCACCTCCACCTGTGTAAAAGAATTGCGTCTTCCACAGCTCCTGTTCTCTGTGAAAGACGTGCTCTAAAAGCGATTATATTAGGAGAACCCACGTTCGCATGTGATGAGTAATCCGGAGCCTGGAGTGTGTGTGCTTTTTTACCTCTAAACACGCAGTGCATCTACTTTCTGACCTATAGACACCTCCAGACGAGTTTTGACACGATGAGAGAGGCTGTCGCATTACGAGCTCCTGGAGGCACTTTTATTTGCGAAACGGAGTTAAAAATCATTTTGGCCAGAGGGAATATTCTTTAAGAGGAATTTTGATTTGATGTTATGAGTTGTGGGTATTTGTGAAGAATATAAATCATGGCCTGGGTCTTGCAGCTGTTTGTGCAGGTTTATTGAGATGTAAATAAATTCTTATACTCTGTTACGCTGTGTAAAAATGGGAACAAGTTCCTCTCTTCTCACTTAAAAAATTGGAGAGTTTTTACGTTGTCACCAAATATCTCTCTAGCATCTTTGATTTTGGTCCTAAATCCAAAATCAAGACTCTTTTGTTGGTACATTTTTGGTGTATTTTTTTTAATTCACTTTATAAAAAAAAATGAGGGGAGCTTTTTACCTATTATTTTTTCAGTTGCATTTTTTAGAATGGTTTTGAAAGTGTTCAACATTGAGCAGTTTAGTTTTGGGGGAATTTTCATCTTTTAATATTATGATTCTTAGACAACACCTGCCCGGATCATTTCTTCAGTCGTGAGTTTCTCTTTCCAACAGGTGTGGAGAAATGATCAAAACACCTTTGTGAGTCACTGTGGAGTCATTATATTACTCGATCATAACTCTCAATCCGTCTCAGAGCCTGAAGGAATTCAGTGTGATTGGATTACTCACTAAAATTTTAATTAGATTAGATCACGTTTGGTTTAATCATGTTTCAACTGCTTTGCACCGACAATATGGTACGTGTATTCCACAAGCATTTTTTCTTAGATATCAATCTCTTCGGTCTTGCAGCTTTAAAAATGATGGATGGATGAATGGATGGATGGATGGATGGAAGGGTGGGTGGGTGATGGATGGATGGATGGATGGATGATGGGTGGGTAGATGGATGGATGGATGGATGATAAATGATGGATGAGTGGATGGATGATGAGTTGGTAGATGGATGGATAAATGAATTATGGATGGGTGGAGGGATGGATGGATGGGTGGATAGATGGATGGATGGATGATGGGTGGGTAGATGAATTGATGGATGGGTGGATGGATGGATAGATAGATGGATGGATGGATGGATGGATGGATGATGGGTGGGTAGATGGATGATGGATGGGTGGATAGATGGATGATGGATGGGTGGATGGATGGCTGCTGGGTGGGTTTGATGGATGCATTGGGGATGAATGATGGATGGGTGTATGGATGATGGGTGGGTAGATGGCTAGGTGCCATGGCATGAGTAAGAATACAATAGACGGTATGAGTGTGCATGGAGGTGGAAAGGTGGCACAGTGGTGGAATTGTCATCCTATACCTGGAAGGTTCTTGGTTCAATTCTCACCAGGTTTAATTCTGTCATAGTGGTCTTGGGCGAGCCAATTCACCTGCATCACCCTGTAGGTGTGGGGTGTGTTTGGTGGATGTGTGTGACTGGGGGGGGGTGTTTGGTGGATGTGAGTGACTGGTGGAGTGTGTTTTGTGGATATGAGTTACTGGTGGATGTGTGTTTTGGTGGATGTGAGTGACTGGTGGAGAGTGTTTGGTGATGTGAGTGACTTGTGGGGAGTGTTTTGGTGGATGTGGTGACTGGTATGGGGTGTTTTGTTTGGTGATGTGAGTGACTGGTATGGGGGGTTTGGGTGGCTGTGAGAGACTGGTGGGTGTGTTTGGTTGATGTGAGGGACTGGTGGGGTGTGGTTTGGTGGATGTGAGTGACTGGTGGAGAGTGTTTGGTGGATGTGAGTGACTGGTGGAGTGTGTTTGGTGGATGTGTGTGACTGGTGGAGGGTGTTTGGTGGATGTGAGTGACTGGTGGGGTGTGTTTGGTGGATGTGAGTGACTGGTGGATGTGTGTTTGGTGGATGTGAGTGATTGGTGGAGAGTCTTTGGTGGTGTGAGTGACTTGTGGCGAGTGTTTGGTGGATGTGAGAGACTGGTATGGGGTGTTTGGGTGGATTTGAGAGACTGGTGGGGGTGGTGTTTGGTTGATGTGAGTGACTGGTGGGGTGTGTTTGGTGGATTTGAGAGACTGGTGGGGTGTGTTTGGTTGATGTGAGTGACTGGTGGGGTGTGTTTGGTGGATGTGAGTGACTGGTGAAGTGTGTTTTGGTGTATGTGAGTGACTGGTGGAGTGTGTTTGGTGGATGTGAGTGACTGGTGGTTGGTGTTTGATGTGAGTGACTGGTGGGGTGTGTTTGGTGGATGTGAGTGACTGGTGGGGTGTGTTTGGTTGATGTGAGTGACTGGTGGAGTGTGTTTGGTGGATGTGAGAGAATGGTATGGGGTGTTTGGTGGATGTGAGAGACTGGTGGGGTGTGTTTGGTGGATGTGAGTGACTGGTGGGGTGTGTTTTGGTGAATGTGAGTGACTGGTGGAGTTTGTTTGGTGGATGTGTGTTTGGTTGATGTGAGTGACTGGTGGGGTGTGTTTGGTGAATGTGAGTGACTGGTGGAGAGTGTTTGGTGGATGTGAGTGACTTGTGGGGAGTGTTTGGTGGATGTGAAAGACTGGTATGGGGTGTTCGGTGGATTTGAGAGACTGGTGGAGGTGGTTTGCTGGATGTGAGTGACTGGTGGGGTGTGTTTGGTGGATGCGAGTGACTGGTGGAGTGTGTTTGGTGGATGCGAGTGACTGGTGGATTGTGTTTGGTGGATGTGAGTGACTGTGGGTGTGTTTGGGATGTGAGTGACTGGTGGGGTGTGTTTGGTGGATGTGAGTGACTGGTGGAGTGGTGTTTGGTGGATGTGAGTGACTGGTGGAGTGTTTGGTGGATGTGAGTGACTGGTGGAGTGTGTTTTGTGGATGTGAGTGACTGGTGGAGTGTGTTTGGTGGATGTGAGGACTGGTGGGGTGTTTGGTGGATGAGAGACTGGTGGGGTGTGTGGTTTGATGTGAGTGACTGGTGGGGTGTGTTTGGTGGCTGTGAGTGACTGTGGAGTGTTTGGTGGATGGAGTGAGTGACTGGTGGAGTGTGTTGGTGGATGTGTGAACTGGTGGGGGTGTTTTGGTGGATGTGAGCGACTGGTGGGGGTGTTGGTGGATGTGTGAGTGACTGGTGGAGTGTGTTTGGTGGATGTGAGTGACTGGTGGTGAGTGTTTGGTGGGATGTGAGTGACTGTGGGGAGTGTTTGGTGGATGTGAGAGACTGGTTGGGTGTTTGTGGATTTGAGAGACTGGTGGAGGGTGTGTTTGTGGATGTGAGTGACTGGTGGGGTGTTTGGTGGATGTGAGAGACTGGTGGAGTTGTGGTGGATGTGAGTGACTGGTGGGGTGTGTTTGGTGGATGTGAGTGACTGGTGGGTGTGTTTGTGGATGTGAGTGACTGGTGGGAGTGTGTTTGGTGATGGAGACTGGTATGGGGTGTTTGGTGGATGTGAGTGAGAGACTGTGGGGGTGTTGTGTGGTTGATGTAGTGACTGGTGGGGTGTGTTTGGTGGATGTGAGTGACTGGGGGTGTTTGGTGGTGAGAGTGACTGGTGGAGTGTGTTTGGTGGATGTGAGTGACTGGTGGAGTGTGTTTGGTGGATGTGAGTGACTGGTGGGGTGTGTGGTGGATGTGAGTGACTGGTGGAGGGTGTTTGGTGGATGTGAGTGACTGGTGGGGTGTGTTTGGTGGATGTGAGGGAATGGTGGGGGGTGTTTGGTGGATGTGAGTGACTGGTGGGGTGTGTTTGGTGGATGTGAGTGACTGGTGGAGGGTGTTTGGTGGATGTGAGTGACTGGTGGGGTGCTCTGATCACCGTAAAGCATCTTTGAGCTTTATATAAAAGCCCTATATAAATGAAAAGCATTTTTATCAAAATACAAATGAATGGATTAGATGCAGTTGACCTATTTTAAGCTATTCAAATTGGCTTTGGAGTGATGTTTGAGATTTGCATCCAGTTTCTGAACTGCTCGTTACGTTTAGACATGCCTCAGACCTGTTGATTTTCAGTGCCTGCAGGACTTCATTTGATGGAGGAATCTTGATCGAAAGCCACTATCACAAATCCTTGTGATTTAAAAATTGTAGAATAATCATAAGTTTTGACCTACAGTACATTTTTATTTTATTTCACCTTTGCATTAGCTGTTTCCGTGAATTTTGGACAGCAGATTAATATTTCCCTCTCCGTGGTACTGTACTTGATTTACTGTTAGCCTGACAGGCCAAATCTAAAGCCTAAATTCCCCCAGAGCCACAGGGAAGAAAGTCGTGTTAAGGCAAATAACCAACTCTGAACAATTTTATCCAGAAATGAAAAAAGAGATGATCATAAAACAAATGGTGTCTTTAGACTTTATGCATGTGAGAGTCAGCGAATCCCCGGTTAAAATTTGAATTTTCACTCAAACTTTTAATTACTGATCTAAAACCACTGACAAAACTCACTAAGTGTTTTGCATAATAAGCCATAAGGAGATAGGGTTCGGAATTTTTCAACTTTGCTTATAGTTCTATTTAAACAAGGGGAAAAATGGACACATCTCAATAAGAGCAATTTTTTTAACCAGATTTCTCTGTGCACAAATGAACCAGTTTTTTGCTGGTTTCTTCGTTTGGGCACAAAACACAGATATAGATCCTATAAACTATACAAAAATAGTTTTCATTTGTCTGGTCAGTGAGGTCATGGCCCAGTGGGTAAGGCGTTGAGCCAAAGGTTATGGGATTCAATCTCTTCTAAGATGAAAAATTTGGGCAGTTGTTGTCCGGTGGATAAAGAGATGGACTTGTGATCTGAAGGTCGCTGGTTTCAATTCCCAGATCCACCGAGTTGAATGTGGAGTGAGTGATGAAACACTTGCTCTCCATCTTCATCAACCACAGCTGTGGAGCCCTCGAGCGAGCTCCAGTTCCCCGACTGCTCCCCGGGCCCCGCAGCCATGGCTCCCACTGCTCCGGGTGTGTGTGTGTGTGTACACTGAGATGAGTTACATGCAGAGCAGACATTCGAGGTCACTCCATATCTGGCCAACTGCTCACTTTCACTTCACTTGTCTGTGAGTTCTGGATAATTCTGTATTAAGATGCACAGACCTATCAATGCTCCCTCCTTTCAGAGGCATCAGGGTGTGCGTCTGAGGTAGACAATTAATAAAAGTTGTTTCACAGAGTAATAAAAGATGACGCACAAACGGTTACTAAAAATAAATATGAAAACATGAATAAAATTGAAACCTTGTAGTTCTTCTGAAAGATTGTCTCTCTCATTTTTGAGCTCTTTTGCTGGTGTTTGGGCACGTCTGAGATAATTCTACAACCTATAGAACATGAAGTAAAATTGGTTTACTGGGAAGATACGTATTTGTGAGCAAAAGCACAATTTTGTTTTTTAAGAGTTGTCCACCTATTTAATCCATTTAAATTCCCTTAAAGTTGACGTTTGGTTTGAAATCACGCAAAAAACCTTGAAATCTTCAAGATCGTGGTATTAAAATACTGTAGCATTCCAAGTTTGTTGAGAAAAAATCAGGGCCAACACTCAGTCTTGCCTTCTTTCTTTTAGAAAACATCACATTGATGTAAAAATGCAAAGGTGAATAATTGTTTTACATTATATTTTAGTTGACTTGGATAAGTTGAGTTTTTTATTGATGAAGTGGCTCGAAAAAAAAAATGTTTACAATGCTATTTGTTTAATCCAAACCAATAAAAAACGAAACACTTTGTAAACCACTAAAATCTTATAAATAGGGAATCTTATAATTCCGATCATGACTAAACTAAACCCATCCTGTTATCATTCTGATCTCGTATCAATGCTGAATAGTCATCGCTGGTGAATCAACGGTGCACAAATGGTTCCAGGGGAAAATAAAGTGTTGAGTTATTTAGGCCTTTATTACAAAATGATTGGATTCATACCAAATGAGCCTACAAATCATCCAATCTGGCCTTTCAAGCTGATTTATTGGTACAGTAAGGGTGAAATAATAGTGCAAGTTTAAGCAAGATCACAAAAATTAAAACAAATATGTTTGATCACAGTGTGATGCATGAAATTTGTATACAATTGCAACAAAAAGTATGTGAACCCTTTAGGATCAGAAAGAGTTTTGCATGAATTGGTCATAATATGTGCTCTGATCTTTATCAATCTCATCAAAGTCTGCTTAACCAAAAATACACAAAATTTACATATTTTCATGTTATTACTGAATATTACATGTAAAGATTCACAGTGCAGGGTGGGTGGAAAACAAATATGTGAACCTTTGCACTTAATAACTGTTGACTCTCCTTTAGCAGGAATAACCTCAATCACATGGTTTTCAATTTAATTTCTTACAGAGAAACCATATGTAAACATAAAAGTTGTATTTCACTATGCAAACTCCATCTTTATAATTCCTTTCTTATCTCATTATTTTAATCGCCCAAGTTGTAAATAATCACATAATTAAAAGCTTAACTGTTGACCTCGACTCTCTCTGAACGCGGCTCATTGAACGCTGTGGTGGAGCGTGATATATATCTGTTTTTTCAGCCTGGAATGTTCGCGCATAACCTTAAAACATTAGAATGAGTCTGGACTTGATCCTGAGGGTTTCTGCATAGCTCCACAGATTGTAAATGCTACTCACTCTCATACAGAAAAATTATGAATCAAAGCTGACAGAGTGAAGCATTATTCCATCTAAACAGCCCTAAAATCATCCAGTGTCCGGAAACACACAGGTGTGGTACAGAGGGACTCTGTGTGGTACAGGGGGACTTTGTGTGGTACAGGGAGACTCTATGTGGTACAGGGGACTTGTGGTACAGGGGGACTCTGTGAGGTACAGGGGGACTCTGTGGGTACAGGGACTCTGTGAGGTACAGGGGACTCTGTGGGTACAGGGGGACTCTGTGGGTATAAGGGGGACTCTGTGTGGTACAGGGACTCTGAGGTACAGAAAGGACTCTGTGTGGTACAGGAGACTCTGTGTGGTACAGGGGGACTGTGTGTGGTACAGGGGATTGTGTGGTACAGGGGGACTGTGTGGTGCAGGGGGACTATTGTGGTACAGGAGGACTCTTGTGTACAGGAGGACTCAGTGTGGTACAGGGGACTCTGTGTGGTACAGGGACTCCGTGTGGTACAGGAAGACTCTGTGTGGTACAGGGGGACTCTGTGTGGTGCAGGGGGACTCTGTGTGGTACAGGAGGACTCTATGAGGCACAGGAGGACTGTGTGGTACAGAGGACTCTGTGTGTACAGGGGGACTCTGTGGGTACAGGGACTCGTGTGGTACAGGAAGACTCTGTGTGGTACAGGGGGACTCAGTGTGGTGAGGACTTGTGTGGTACAGGAGACTCTGTGTGGTACAGGAAGACTCTGTGTGGTACAAGAGGACTCTGTGTGGTACAGGGGGACTCTGTGTGGTACATGGGGACTCTTTGTGGTACAGGAAGACTCTGTGTGGTACAGGGGGACTCAGTGTGGTACAGGAGGACTCTGTGTGGTACAGGAAGACTCTGTGTGGTACAGGAAGACTCTGTGTGGTACAAGAGGACTCTGTGTGGTACAGGGGGACTCTCTGAGTGGAAAAAAAGTAGAATGGCAGATCCTTGAAAGCTGCTACGTTGTGAGAGTTTCATGACATTGAGCACAAAAACGTCTTGAATCAAGTCATGAAATTGTTTCATTGCTTCTAAATGAGCAACTTGATCAAAGGTGTTCATGAGATGGGTGGAGTTAGCTTTCTTTTATGTGTTGTTTTAACCTTTTCGTTACCTGTTCCCTTTATGATTGTGCGTTTTTATCCTTTTTTATATTTTATACAAAAAGGTATTGTTTTAACCTTTTTGTTACTGGTTCACTTTATGTTTATGTGTTTTAAATTAGTTTTAAGTTTTAACCCTTATATGGTGTTTGGGTCTGCGGGACCAGTTTTTAGTTTTCATTATACAAGCATTTATTATTTGAGATTCACTGGCCGCGGCTCATTTTCTGTAAAAAACATTATCAGAACACATTGTTAATGACGCCACACTGTGTCCTCCTACATATTTATATTACACACAAGATCTACTGGTTCAGGTCTACTGGATCTGGGGCATGTAAAAGTAGGAAAATGGTAGATTATTTACCTTTATTCTGTCTTCTCACACAAACATAAATCACACTTAAACTTACAATTTTAGATTTTAGAATAAAATTCTATGATTGTGGGAATTAAAAGGCCCAAAATGTAATGGGTCTAGCAGAGCTGCCAACCCTGTTAAAAGTAACAATAATGAGAAACCACACATCGTGTAAATTCTAAATATGAAGTAATAAGGTTAAAAACATAAAATAAAGAATAATTGCTGTTTAAATCACTTGTTCCTGGCTAAAGCGAGGAAAGCCAGCCATGCATTACTGAAAACATATAGAGATGATGTGCCTTAACATAAATTCTTTATTTTTATTTATTCTTTTGGTGTTTATTGTTTAATTTGAAAGGTAATGTATCATGAAAACTCAACTTCTCAGATGTTTCTAATGTTCTATTGTTTTTTCTTCATCAAAAACATGCCTCCAGTCATTCAGATTGGTTCATGGATGTTTGTGGGATCCCATTTTCTTTTTCTGGGAGCTCAAAACGACTTGATGGCTGAGGCCGCACCCATTCACTGAAGCACCTCCTACTAACCAATTAGATGAAGCGCTAGTGCAGCTCATCGCAATGAAGATTGTACACGCTGACTGACCCAAGAGTGAACCGTCAATAAACGATGAAAAGAAAGAGTGTTTTTGGATGTCCCGGACCAATAGATCGGTTTTTCCAATAGATGGATGTAAATACATGAGGAACAGGGGGTACACAACTCGTTTTGAGGAGCACAACCGTTGGAGGAGATTGAAAGATGTAGTTTATGATAAATACTACCTTTTGAAGGTTTTTGAGGTTGCAGTGATAATCTAGAGGGGTCAGATATTTATTATAAATTATTTAAAAGTGCCAGAATGTGGCACACTTTGAGAATAAAATTAACTGTTTTGCCAATTGTATGTTTTAACTGAGTCGGTGCGTTAAGAGTTAAGCAAACTTGTTAAAAGTATTGAAAAAAACTGTCTTAGCAATTGTGAAAAACTGTATTATTATTCAGACTCACTCACAACATCCTGAAGGATTCTTAAAGATTAACTGGTTTAGTTAACTGGAAAAGTGTCACAGAGATTAAGATTTTTTTAACATGACTCTCTTGACCCAGGCTGAAAAAACAGACAGCACAAACTCTTAAAAATAACCTGGGGCCTTGTAAATCAATTTCAGACTGCTTAAGTTTTCAATGAAAACCTTATAACTGTTTTTTTAAATATATAAATGTGTTCTTTATGGGAATAAAATGTTATTTTAGGGATGCAAAAAACAAACAAACAAACAAACAAACGAAGCAGGAAATGTTTTGCCGACATTTTTGAAGGTTCCAAACAAACAAATAAATAAAAACATGTTCTGTCAACTAATCTCCAATGTGAAGGGAGCTTTTGTGTTTGCTACCATGCTAGTCAAGGGAAATGCTGGCAGGTGGCAATAGAGGGCATTTGTGACAGGTTATAAAATATTTGATTAAATAAGTCTACGTTTTGACTACTATGTCGATTTTTTAAATAAAAAGTCACAATTTTGACATAGAAAGTACATTTAAGATAAAATGCGGTGTTCACAAGGTTTGCATTATATAGCGTGTTAGATTTAATCAAAATGTGATCTTTATAAGTCAACATTTTGAGTTTTTATCTAAAAAAAAGTTACTTTCCAAGCAACAATTTAGACTTTATTTCAAAACTTAACTTTTCTAAGGCAATATCTTGACTTTAAAGTCATTATAATTTTTTTAATGTGAAAAAATGTGCTTCCACAAAACAGATCCTTAACACGATGGTTATATATTCACATTTTAAGAGTCTCTTGGAACATATTAAGTTCACATAAATAAAAAAATAAAAGGAATAAAGACCAAATGCTAGACAGCTAACTTAGTTATAATGAACAGAGTAGTGTAAGCAATCGATCATAACAGCTTCTCTTTAAAGAGCTGCACATACATTTAGAAATATTTTATGAAACGTTATTTTTAATAGCAAAAAAACATTTGTCATAAAATCATAAATACCTTAATAACACGCTCTTTATTTATTAAAATTTTTTCCAAATGTTCAACAACTGTAACTTTTTTCAAATAAATATATAAATCCACAATTAATTTTTAGGAAAAAAATCTCGTCTACAAAGTGAAATAAATAAATAGATGAATAACTAAACACCTCCTGTGTACTGACTGCAGAATTTAGAGCAAATATTGAAATGAAATATTTTAGGTTCAGGGGAGTAGTTTGAAGGCTCACGAGATGACTGCACAAAAACACGCTTCTGAACAAACGAAACGGATTCTCGTGAGGATTTAATCGCGGATCTCTTTCGCTTTTCGTGCGTCACCTTCTCCCGCGCTTTCGTTTCGCGCGAATTCGCTCGGTCAGACACATTCGCTTTCGCTTCACGAGAATATGTTCGCGGAGTTCGAAGCGCTCATTTCTCCCATCCGTCTGCGGTAAGCATGTTGTGTTTCTGGGCCCGCGGGCTCCAGTCGGACTCGGTTTAGTGCCTCCTGACAGGGTCACACGCGGGAAAGATGGCGTTAGCTCCGTGTGCGCCACCCCTGAGGTGCAGGAGGTCTCAGCTGGAGGCAGTCTCGTGGGTCTTCTCCGGGAGGGGAAGGTGTGGATGCTGAGGCTGCGCGATGAGGGTCCGGGTTGCTGCAGGACTGACTCCAAGTAAACCGCTTTAATTTACAGTTTGTAAAATCTATTTCTTAAAGTATATATATATATATATATATATATATATATATATATATATATATATATATATATATATCTATATATATATAGTACCGATCCTATAGAATAAACTATACTATAGAATACTACTGGATTTGGACACACCTTCTCATTCAAAAAGTTTTTGGGGCTGGCTGACCTTCATCTCTTAAAGTAATGATGGCCACTTGTTCTTCTTCACTTAGCTGCGTTTTCTCTCCATAACACAAATTCTAACGATCTCTTGAGTGAGACT